>NW_019773670.1:0-93784 GCF_001039355.2 Lingula anatina | reverse complement strand
GATTATTCTGCCTGTTTTCTGTGTTATTTATAAGTTCTCACCAGAAAAATATTTTTGGCGCAACCTGAGGAATAATGCAAATGATGTTGTTTGGATTTTCCGACTGAATGAAAAAAAGATCAAGTACATTACGCCTACAGTATGGCGTGCGTCTGATACGGTTGTATTATAAAAAGTTTCCTTTTTGTCAACATAGAATGCTTAATGTGTTGCAGAAAAAATGTCAGTACACCAGCATCAGATTTATGATAAGTATTCACATACTTTTTTTGCAATGTTTTAAAAACTTTTGATATTGAAAAGGGGAAATATTTTATAGTCTTCACTGAGATGATTTGTTTTACAAGTATGTTTTCTATTAGTTTTCTTTTTTTTCTCCTGTTTTTCTTGGTTTTATTTATTATTTTACGCCATACAAGAAAACATGAAGCAAAGTACTTGTTTGCCTTCTGATCTTGACAAATGTGACTGGAAAACGCACATAAAATACTGCGTCTCATTGTTGGATAGGCAGACGAGGGACATCTTTTTTTACCTTCAGAAATTGAGTGGATGTGACAGCAGCTCACCTGTTACATTTGAGCACAGCTATACACATATAGCACAATTACCAGCCCCCAAAGCTGTATTTTGAATTCGACATCAAACGAAATTAGTAAAGGAATGCATTTTTCTACGATGATGTGTGTGCGCGTTTGTAGGAGTATGCTTGCCAGTTTTCAAATTGGAAAAAAATGTGAATACAATTTTTCAAAGAATGAAAAATACCCCGGTTCTCTTATCGATGTTGGACATCAAAACAAGGGGGGGGGCTGTTTTTATCCCCCCCCCCCCCCCCAAATCCCGTGTTTATCATCAGAGCGAGTCAAATAAAAGCCAAGTCCAATTCATTTGTCTGCATTAAAAAAGGAGCCGAATTAGGAAAACAGAGCAAGAGAATAGTAACGCCAACCAGTCACCTTTGAAAGCTTACGACGCGAGACTGTATAGGGGAATTTAACCCCATCTCTCTAACGGTAAGTGGTTAGGCGGTTTTAGGTTCCATTATTATATCATTTTTACGGTCTTGAAATAGCATAGGTATATTTAAATAAATTTGATCAATAATAATTTTCAAAAAATCTATTTTCATTTTCAGGCCAATTTCTCTCAGCAATTTTATATATTTTTATTATACTGTATAACTTCTAACCGTTTCCGATTACACCAGTCTGTTATGAGGTGTAGGTAGCAGATGTTATTGGGTTGAAAAGGAAATGGATAGGTTGGACGGCCCTGCGTCATTCGTACCTTCTTAAGGAGCATTGTAAATGGTCACATCTTTAAAAGCTCTTCAGGTATGTATTACCATAGAAACAAAATACAAACAATAATAATGACAATTTAATGACCACGAAGGAAGGAGCAAGGCACGACATGTGACTTAGGGTTTGCTATTGTCGATTATATTTTCAATTTTAAAGTTAAAAGAAACTTTATTTTCCGTGTTTCCACTTAATGATTATTGAGTTTTGGCTGCATGTCTTGATTGACGGGTTGAAGTAAGACCCCCAAGGATATATGTGGGCACGTATCATTAACTGTACGTTGAGATCGCGAACCCACAGTTCCACAACGGCTCGGGCAACATAGAGCAAAAGAAAGCGTAAGTAAACCTCTGAACTTTTTAAGCTGGGACAATATTTTCTTTTAGGTGCCAACGTGATATTTTTACCCTACGGAAATAGCTATAAATATTTCGAGGCAAACATGCAAAGCGCGACTTTAGTATGGTAGATAAAGTTATGTAAACTTGCGGCACCGACTCTGTACACTGTGATGTCACGCTCTTTGATACGCGCAACGATTATCTTAAATTAAACCCATAGATTTGGTGCTGCTTTCTTACAGTTGATTTAACAGAATAGCATATGGTATTCAATAAGATTTAATTTAAAAGCCTTTACTTTATGCACCGCTTTGTTGGCAAAGATGTCAACGTTTGCCGACCTTCTAGGATTTCAAAGTCGTACGAATTTAACACCCGAAAACATGATGGAAAAAACAAAAGATTATATCACGTTTCAAGATTCTATATGTTAGTTTTCGTCTATAATGTGCGAAACATTGATCGCGATAATGAAAACTCAACTACCTAACCGCATGTCTTCAGACTATATTGCATTATTGTATTTTAATGGAATCAGAGGCATGGTGTTTTAATTCTGAAAAATTCTTTGAACAACATTCCCCCATCAAATTACTCTTTGTTGTTAGGATGGCTGACTCCAAGTTCTACGGATTTCGGACCAAACTTTTGGTTGAGAGCTAATGGGACATATAATAATAGTTGTGTTGAAATTGTTTGTGTGCGGTTAGCAGCTTATCATTTGCTATGATGTTTAGTAAATGAAATATGAAATATACACCAATGCCTATAAAAGCACTGAGTCAAATACCTGTATATTACTTATGAAAGTGCACGCATGTTTTACTTTTTTCAAGTAAATTATTTGCAACGATGAGTTTTATTTCTTCTTTTCTTGGAGACCTTTCTTCTGGTCAGTTTGAAGACACGCGAACCTCTCGATACTTGGACAGTATATTTGAATATAAATTAAACAGAAGCAAGTTTGCATACACTTTCAAATATTTAACAAGCTGAGAAATACAAACAATATCTCCACTCATCTGCGTCGATTTAAACCCTGCGGCGACATTTCTTAAATATTTAATTAGATTTTATGACATTGGAAGTATTTAGGAAGGAATCTAAGACGGTAAAACAACTACACGCTATGTGTTTAAACAAACCTTCCTGTTATCGCTAATTTGAAACACCTTGGACTTTTCGAACCTTTAATAAAACTCGTTAATTTAATTTGAAAACAGATCCAGCGACAGGTACCAGCTTTCCCTGTCTTCTAACTGTAGGCACAAGTATCAAATTTAAAAATTACACCATTTAAATGTCCGAGTAAAAGCACAGCAAAATTACGATATGGTATGGGTAACATCAAGGTGCCGTACTCTTTTATGACGGGTTGAAAACCGTGATTAAAGAAAATGACACGAGACAGCGATCGATGTCATCTTTTACCTTATTTGCGGTGCAATTTTAATGACAGTGTTGCAATATTGACATCAAACATTTGCATTTTACATTCAGTCCTTCATCGAAGCTATGTGCTGCAAAATCAATGCTAGACACTTCAGCAAAAATTGATATTTTTAGATGGAAAACAAAAAGTGCGTATAATGTTAATTGTTAGAGTGTTTGTTTAACGGAAATTGGACGTGTATATTATTTGAATTTTTAGCTGAAAGGCGACAGAAAATCGTTTCACTCCGACTTATCGTCTGGGTATACTAATGTTCACTTGTATATGGCGTGTTCATAACCGTGCTAATTTAAAACAGAATTAACTCAGATGACGTTCCACCAGACGACCACGCCCCCATCGCTCCTATAATTTTTAAAACATTTGGTGTGATTCGGAGACTTATGTCATGTATAACGCTAAAACAAGTGTGTGTGTGTGTGTGTGTGTGTGTGTGTGTGTGTGTGTGTGTGTGAAACGGAACGCTCGACAAGGATTATTTTAAGAGTAAAATAACTCAGCCACTGGTACGTGAAAGATCGATTGTGACGTCAGATACTTCTTAAAACCACTGTAAGTCCGACAACTAAGTGGCCCATAGCGAATTTCAAACATTATCAGGTCTAAGTTAGTCCTGTTATGCACGCAGCCGTAGCTTTGAAGTGCTGGGAATGCCGTCCACCGGCCCGCCCATGCAACTACACTAGATTGAGTTCAGCGACGATATAATCCTAGTGATAAAGCGTGAAACCTTGAGGAAATAGACAGAAGCAAATAAAATTAGTCATGTGGGATGAGGACGATGCGGACTGTCGGATAGTATGCATTTCAGTGTTTTGTCGTGTTATCAACAACCTTTGGTGATGACAAGGTAAATGATGTATAGAAAATGATGTGTGGAATCTCATATTTTAAAAAAAGTTGCACTAGCAAAATATTAATAATAGTAAATAACGAAAATTTTATGATGATGTATTACTGAAAAATTGACAAAATGTCCTTTAAAAATTGGAACTTGTACAGTTAAATCTTGAGTAGATAAATGTTTTATTCGTTAAAAGAGCCTAGAAGTTAGTATAAGGTAGTATAGAGAGTAAGGTTAAAAGACTCTAAATGGTGCTCTCTGATATTTTACCTGTGCACCTCTCTTTGAAAAAAAAAAAAGAACCAAGGGAACAAACGAGAACATAAAACCACTTGTTAGCGATGAATGCCAATTTTAATAACCGTATTATATAAAATAACAAAATATGAAGTTTACTTAAACGGAGTTACTTTTTGTAATACACAAAAACACAAGACCCTTGTTTCACGGCTCAGCAATCATTTTTACTCAAGTGGACTTAAAGCTACACAAAGCATGGACGGAATGTAAGGTGATGATCTCTTTGTTTTCGAAACTTTTTTTTTCTGAATGAAAAGTAACGACAAAGTTAATGCGTAAGAACCCCCCAAGGCTCCTTCAGGTAGATGTTTTGAAAATGGTAGAGAGAAATATTCATCTGTTTTGTTGATGTTTACCTGTAGAAACTTTGTTGTTGTTTTTTAATTTTTTTGTGCGTCAGAGTTTTTCCCAGTCTATGATTAAGTTTCAATCATTCAATCCTCCCCCCCCCCTCCAAAAAGATCAACCAAATATATTTTTTCCGTAACAGATAGAGATAATATGGTGTAATTTTAGACTGCTTCAATGATATTTGCCTCTGCACTCTTGAAAATCGGAACAGTAATGAAACTGCGCAGATAGGCCACAAGCAAGAACAGATAGGCCACAGATAGATTTTTCCTGTATGCGGATAAAAACGCCAAGTTTAAGTTACAATTGACAGGCCTTTATGTATTTTACTCAACGCCAGGGGAGGCGTGTCATTCAATTAAGCTGATTGAACTCAGCAAGAGTCCCCACAGAGTAGACTGGTGGTGTCTGTGTGAAATCAAGGAGTATATATACAACATGCTGGGGTCAACATACAGAAAAATGATAAGTTTTGAAGTTTATTTATTTTATTATAAAAGATTGCGATTATGATGATTGAGTGTCATATAGATACCAAAATCTCGTAGTGAGTATAACGTACACGATTATGTCGACATGGTATAGTCATTATGTAAAGTGAACGCCGCAATCTTAGAGTTCCAGCAAAATTAAAGTGGAAAAAAGACGGAAAAAATGACTTTTTTACCCTTCCTTCGGATTGTGGTAAAAAAAACTTTCAGGAACCACTCCATTTGTTTTACTCATTAAATGTTATGATCCGAAACGCACGGTGCTATGTAACTTATCGGATTTGATTCTTCAGATTTGTCAATTGTAATTTTGTCGGTCTCTACTGAAAAAACAAATAATCGACGCCTTCAACAAAAGTGACAATTATAAAAGATCCCATAGTAAATAAAAGATAAGCCTTATTCTTGTATTACACGCCCTATTAAGGCTTAAAGAAAGGAATGACTCATATCGATGGTTTTAAAAATCTTTATCAGATAATCAATGGGTATTTCATAACATTTTAGTACTCAATCAGTGTATCTGCGTATTTCGTGCTTACATTTTGACCTATTTCGTTACAAGACGTGACTCCCAGGGCGTAATGTCAGCGAAATGTCGGTATTTGCTTAATTGGTATTTGGAGTGACAGCATCCACCTTACAATGCTGCAGGCTGATACAATAATATCGCACTTTGCCATTATATCCGCAAGGGTGCAATTAAAGTTCTCAAATTTTTGCCACCTTTTTCAGATCAATGGGCAATAAAAGCAAAAGCATGTGGCGTATTGGTATTCTTTTGACCATTGTGTAACTCAATACCCAATAAAGTAGCAATTATACCATGGAAAAATTAGCTTTATTACCAGTTAAGTCGCCGTGACATTACACAATAATAACGCACAATATCCTTCCGATCTAATGGTAGATTGGGTTGGTTGACCTAAGTCTAGCTAAAAGTGGCGGTAATCATTTTTCTTATTCTCAATCGATAATCAACCAGACGTGACGAGGTGTGGCAAATGTGCAGTACCTTAGACTAGGGCACGGAACATATTGGTTTCACTTAACTTTCCAATAAATACGTGATTAAATGTTACTGCCTGCAGCTTATTAGAAATTATACGACGCACTGCGGTGTTATTTCTATCTCCCAATTAATTTCTGATTGGTCGATCTGAAATTATTTCGAAAGCTCTACGTATCCGTAAATTTTCCTTTAGGTACTAATTATTTTTCATTTTAAAGGAGAGAGAGAGAGAGAGATTTTATTGCTTTGGCAATGGATTTGTACACGTAACACAAGTTATAGTTTAACCTTTCGAAACCTTCTTAAACATTCATTAGTTTTATCATTTCAACCGATATTATTCTAAGCACCTGCGACAGCTCGCTACCATGGCGATCAATATCGGACAAGTAATTCATTAATTACTCAAGGACCGATAAGATTGACATTTGCAAACCAAATCCTACATTCCGGCTGACCCGAAAAGATTGCAGCATTTGATCAACTCCAATAAAATCGCTCTTGAGCTGTTTGCTTTGGCCTTGATATTAAATAAATGCTTTTCTTCATCGCCGACTTAGGTTTGTGTATAGTTGCAAATGCTCCCGTAACCAAAATCATGCATTGAGTGCTTGCCATTCACTAATTCTATCTATAAACACCTGTTATTAGAAGCGGTGTTGATTTAGCAGAGTTACTTGTATTTATAACCATGCCCGAGACTATTCTTATAACATTTACGCTTTTGTTGCAGGTGTTTTGGGAAGCCTTACAATTACATTATCAAATTGAGCAGATTGGGTTTTATAAGGTAGAGAACAGCTGCAAGGGAGGAATATCGGTTGTGGACTATTCAGCACGTAGTTTATGTTGCAGTTATGTCTTCGTAACAAGAAACGGGGATTGACATTAGGAAAATCAATCGAGAATCAACAATGATGGCTGGAATAGTCAACACAGAGACTAAAGGCGGATGCCTGGCCAAGAAAGCTTCCGTTTACACAGCACAGGAAAGATTAGGAAGCGCAGCATACGGCGGTGTAATTCGAGCGGCTCGGAATGCCGTTACGCAGGACAATATCACTACAGTTTACCTGCCTGCTCAGCCGACTAATGTTGGTAGTAAAATCGACAGCAGCGTTCTCAGGAAACGCACTGTGCACACAGAGGATATAGGCACCGGGTATATCAAACACGTCATAAGGAAGGAACACGGAAAGGCTCAGAACTGGGAGAAAAGAATAGATGTTACGTTTACTAAATGTGAAACGCCAGAGTCACCTGTCGACTCGCAGTCGGAATGCGACGGAGGGGGTTGCGGAGAGGAGGACCGATTTTCCACGCGCAGTTGTGGCGCGTGTAAACTGAACAGGAGATCTGCCGATACACCTTTTCTACGGAGAGTGAAAAGTGCAAACTCTGACTTCAGTCGGTACTCTTTAGCGGAGAGTTTTCCTCCACCAACACTACAGAGAACAGTTATTATGGAGAACAACGGTCGCACGCCGCAGAATATGAAGAAAAAACTTATCAGCACGGAAAGTACGCGAATCTGCAGCCTAAACTCTGGTAATGCCAGAAAATCAAGTTTAGGTGACCTTGAGGTGTCTCGATCGAAGCAAATGTTACTGAGGCGCAATCAGACAGAAATGGATGTTCGGATGCCTAGAAAGGGTTCTTATGAGGACGTTTCTGTGGCCACGAGAAGGCGCCGCTACAGTGCTCACGAAAACGGCCATAGCTTGCTCCCAAGACGAGAGGCAGATTGCGACTCGATAAAACTGTCAGTTAGGGCGCTGAATACTCGGAGGGACTCCAAAGACGCTAACGGTAAACTATCACCGCGATCAGGAGTCAACAGGCATCAAGCAAACGGGAAAAACGACCTGTTAAACGCACCTGAAGATACCGAAACTCTGTCGTCTGCTAGGCCGCAAAGCGCAAGGCCAAACTTGGAAAATGGAGACGACAATGCACCAAACTCATGGACAGTTGAAAAATGCCAAAAATGGATGGAAACTTTACCAGAGAAATTCTCAGGACTAAATAACATTCTCCTTCCACCAATAGATCATGACACTGAGACGTCTTCCTTCGATTTACCGCCCCCTGGCGGGGGATTGGATGAGAATGGAGTGGGATAGTTTTCATAAAAGGGAACTGTCATCTAATAATTTGGATTATTTCCTCTTGAGATTTGATGCAACGTATATAGAATTTCACTTCGAATTGGAATTCATTTTCGTACAAACTAAAATACTTCGACAAAAAAAGAACACTTGGTACAATTTTCTAGTCAGCTCAACGTTCAGAACAAAGTCCCACATGCGAGACGTTCTCGGATGAAGATAAAGTAAACATATTTACTGAAGTGGCTTCTCCTGATGTGAATATTAGAAACATGATCATTTGGTTACCAACTTGTGAGCTCTTCTTCTAAGGCTTAGGCCAAAACAGCCATCAGTCACGCGAAATTGATGCTGCCATTAATGGAAAAATCCTTCGGTGCTACGTTGTACAATGGTAGTGAATTATATATTCCATTTTTTGTGTATATATCTTTTTCCCTGTAACGCACATGTTTATACTGATATATCAGTCAGTTATACCAAAGATTTCCCTTTTTGTGGATTACCAACAAACATTCGGATACTCATGTGATTTATTTATTTATTTATTTATTTATTTATTTATTTATTTATTTATTTATTTTTTGCATTTTTTCGTAATTTTTTCATAGTTTGATATGTGTAAGGGATTTTCTTTTATATGTGTGAACAAATGCCATACCTGTTTCTAAAAGTCAATTTAAAATATCCTCTATTCTATGACGAATTTCAACACAGTGGTAGATGAACATGTGTACAATACTTGTGCTCAAAAAAGATATTCCATAACATTTAATTCTGAGCATGCATTATTTTGATATATAAGTGTTTGAACTGATTTCATTAGAAAGTGAGCCATGGATTTTGAAACACTATTCTTGATATTTTCATATGGCTGATTCGTCAAAAATATTTGATTACAACTTGTATAATAAAATATACAGTATATCATCTGTGAGAGTTAGTTTGCAACAGTTAATGTTTACTTTGGTCGCGCTTGAATTGCAGTGCATATCATATTTTGATTATTTTAGCGTGAAGTTTTCTATACGTTTTCTTGATAGTGTAGGCAACTGAGACATGCTCGGACATGCTGTGAATAATTCCAATTTAAGCCATCAATTTTTTATTTGTGATTTCCAATTTAATGGTTCAGTGCAATTTTTAAATCTAGATAGCATAGCTAACTTCTAATTTTAAAAGTATGTGTTATCAATCACCTTTCTGTTAGTCTTTGCTGTGAGCTGCTAAGCACTGATTCGGGGTGGGAGTGCGGGTTGCAGAGGAGGGGGTGTGTGTGGATCGAACCGTCTTTCGGAAAAGGTCCACTATGAATCAAAATTTGATTTACGTTCTTTGACAACATGCAGGCTAATTTTTGCAGTTAGTAAGTAGGCTACTTTTTTATCAGATATCCATCCCCCCTTTTTTTCGGATACAAGCTTTAGATTACAGGAAGAACTGATATCTTGGCCTAGATTATCTTGTGCCTCTCTTACATGTGATTTTTTTGACTTTTTTTCAAGTATGTAGTCCATTAAGACGTATCATTTACCAGAATGCATATATATATATGCAATGAAAGCAGTAGCCTACATGTAGATATGCCTGATACATCCCCGTACGTTAAAACGACAACAAATACATCCTCAAGATAAGGAACAACAAATTTGTGATACCGGCTGAATGTTGCCTAATGTCGTTGAATTATTTAGTCACTTATATACCTAAATTTCGGCGGTTTTAAGGTCTCTAATCCAATTGTTTAACCTAATTCTTATCGCCTTAGTAAGGTGGAGGATTTCCCCGTTGTCCTGAATGTGTTAGTAGAGATCAAATAGCCCCAGCTTTTGGATGTGTTAGATGCTCCGCTTTTTCATTCTTACCCACAATTCCATATACTTCCTCTTTCATCCTCCATCTTGAAAAGTAAGTCACTTGGGTAACATGCCTTCAAAATCCGATGCCATCTGGCCCCTTCAGAACGTTTTAAAGTCATTTATGATTGATTGGATTAAAGCTATATAACATGTGTATCGTTTGAACTAGCTATTTAAAGATTTACACCCCACGACATATGAAAAGATGCTACGTCCATCTGGAGGTACTACGTTCAGGGACGAGTATTTTCTAGTGGCAGATCCTTTCGTGAAGACTTCCTGATTTTACCCCAGAATGATACACTATAACTCATCGTTTCTGTTAACATTTATATATTTTGAACAACAAGGATCTTTGTTTAGTTTTTAGTGAAGGATTAATGCCAGTGCAAGCTCAAAGCTTTATTAGACGTCCCGTGCAGCCTTGCCTGCCTTTGTATCTGTATCTGTCCATATACGTCTAAAGAAACCACTACTTGTGAATGGAAATGTCCCAGTCCTATTTTTATCTTTCAAAGCTACGCAACCTTGACAGAATCATTAGTTGCAATGTTGGTTAAGTAATGTAGCACATGTGAAATAGGCCTGTCCGACTAGAAGAGCTAGCTCCACTAGAAGAGCTAGCTCCACATCTGAGTGCATAAGTTTGTCGTAAGCCACCTATTTTTCTCCATCATGTTGAATCCAGATCCAGGTTTTCCTAAATGTATTTATCTTACCCACTGCCAGGGTTCTTCTAATCAAGATTTATAGACTCTAACCACCTCCACCCCCCTTTCCCAACATGCCCACAGTGGATTGAATGCCCCCTTCTGAAATTTATCAAAATGGATATTATCAGTCTTGCACAAAGCTTGTTCTTAATATTTTGATAAGTTGATTAAAAAATTTATTGTCTTGTCTTTTTGCTAACAAGGACCACTACTGTATCCTAGTGCAGCAACTTGGTACAATGTGTGGAACTTGTTATCATCATCCCATATTCTGTATTAATGGATGTTAAACTGTGTTCTTTCAGATGGCACCCGCCAAGAAGGGCGAGAAGAAGAAGAAGTCGGCCATAAGTGAGGTGGTCACTCGTGAATACACAGTCAATGTCCACAAAAGGATCCATGGCATGTGAGTGATTGGTGTTTGTCCATTGTTGTATCAGAACCAAAATTGTAATTTGAAAACAAGAGATTACCGTTACGGTTTAATTTTAAAGCTGTGCATTTGATGTTTGATGTTTGATGGCCCATTTCCTGCAAGAATTGGATGTATAGAATGCTGCTTCAAGATCTCGTTGGTAAAAATACAGAAGATGCAGCTTCAGTGTATGGAAGTGAAAATGATATGTCATAATTGAATTTGTATATATTAAACTAAAACACAGATGGGAGAGGGTATTATTATTTGTCCTTCAACCTGAATAAATTGATGCTGTAATCGATCTAAGCCATCATGTAGCTCAGTTTCACTTTATCGTAGATCTCCAGTTTTACATAATCTTGATTGCTTTCTTTCATATCACAGTGGATTCAAGAGGAGAGCCCCACGTGCTGTCAAGGAGATCCGTAAGTTTGCTGAAAAAATGATGGGCACCCCAGATGTCCGAATCGACACCAGACTCAACAAACACATCTGGTCCAAAGGAGTCAGGTGAGCTGCTTTGTGTTTTATGCAGCCATGTTAATATCTCAGTGTGATAATTTCTTTATAATTTTTTTTTTTTTTTTTTTACTTTGTCTTTTGGTACATGGCCACGAATGTAATGGCTTAAAGCAGAAACAGAGCTTGATGAAATTCATTAGTCTGGTAATGAATATATTGTGTTCAGTGTGTTGTTATTGTATTATTTCACGGACAGTTACTGCGTTTTCTTTATCCTGTCAAATTTTTGACTGACTTCATCAAACTTCATCATGACATGCTCTGATAATTTGACAAAAAAAAAATGTAACTGTCTGTGATATGATAAATAACAAAGTACAATAGAACCATGGCCAGTTGATGCAAAATTTTTCCAAATTTTACCATTGTTAATAGCACAGACAATAATTACAGCCTTGGAAGTTATATAAAAATATCCCTTTTTCAAATGGATGGAGGAGTGGTTTTCGGGCCAAATCTGGGTCATACATTTTGAAGTAAGACGTTAAACTTGAATTAATGATTTAAGTCGGACAGTTGAAAAGTTTAAGCAGCACATGGATTATTTACTTAAAGGTTTTAGGGAAGGTGATGTTTTGATGCACGCAGGTGTTGGTTATGAACTGTAAATTATAGAAATAAACTAGATGAGTAATTTTTATGTTCCAGAAATGTCCCCTACAGAGTACGTGTGCGATTGGCCAGGAAAAGAAATGAAGATGAAGATTCCCCACACAAGCTCTACACTCTGGTTACATATGTACCAGTAGCTAGCTTCAAAGGTGTGTATATAAAATAATACATTTATATTTTGAATCGAAACTTGAAAGAAATCTTTTTCTTTAAGAACATAGATTTCCTGCTTGAAGTAAAAATATAATGATAATCTGCATTGTTTTAAATAAAGTTGCTTTTTCTTTTCTTTTGATATCTGCAGCTTGGAAAGGGGAATATTTTATGACAAAAATGACGTTAAGTTTTATAAAAAGGCCGTTGTATATATGTTTGATTGAAAAATTTCCAGTGACGTTTGAGATTGTCCTTGCCTTGTCAGAAATGTGGGAAAGATGATAGCTTGAAAATGAGAATAAATTTTATGGTAGCACTGTGGTAGCTTTGTCTTTAAATTTTTAATGAACCACTTTGTATGAAAAAATATTCATTCCTCATTCTTAAAATTTTTTCCTTTTCTTTTCAGGTTTATCCACAGTAAACGTTGATGGAGAATAAAATGGACATTACTATCTAAGAACATTGAAAATACTGTAAAAAATACAAACAAAATAAACCGCCTTTAAATGGAAATCAGTCATTGTTGGTTTATGCTGCGCTGTGGAAGTGTGACGGATTATGATGGGTTATAATGATTCCAGGCTGCCACGTTGCCCTTAACCATGCTCGGGGATGAGCTTGTCCGTTTAAAGTTGTAAAGAAAGCGTGATTAAAAAGTGTGCTATCTGCATTTGAAATGCCTCGAAGTCCCGTTTTCGTTGCCTTAACATACAAAGTAACTATCTATTCCCCCCCAATTCAGATCTTAAAACCACATCTCCCCCTCCCCCCTTTCAAATAAAAGTAATATTTCTATTTATTCTGAAATGTACAAGAAACGGTGGTCCAAATGACTGATAGTGTAGAATTAAGTTATTCAATTAGGACTGTTATAAAAAACATTGAATCAAGCGCAAGAACGGGCTGAGCAATACTTTGTGTGCTGGAAAATTTGTTTTTCTTTCGAGAAAAAATAAGATCCGGCGAGAAAAACCGGACAGAATACATTAAATTTTATGACCACCAGCATGATATCTTACTTATCAGGCAAAAATGTTTTAGGACCCAGCATCAGCTCTTGCTTATACTGCACAGGCATAAATGCTTCGTAATACTCCATAATCATAAGTGTTTCCCGTCCGTAGTGGGTTCTGAAAATGAGTTTGCGTCTTTATGTGTTAAGAGTGCGTTTGATTTCACCTCTTGCGTATTAAAAAAAAAAAAGAAAACAAGACTGAAAATTTCAACTTCAGTACTGAGGGCGAGATCACAGTTCTATGCCTTAACGTTTCGCTCAAAGAATATGTACGCGGTCGCTCCTCAAAATGCGGTAGTTGAGATTAGGTTTAAAAAGGGAGACCAAGAACATCATTTGGTTTTTTGTCCATTTAAAATATATACCCCCATGACTTACCTTCTTTATTTAACAAATGAATATAAGTTTATATTGTCATTGATGTACACGCTGGCATTTCAGGGATGCGAAGTAGATTTCTATCCCCCCCCCCCCCTTAAACTTGATACAACGTTCAAAAAATTAAATTAATAATGGTAAAACTGTTTATTCAATAAACGCTGCATGACGAATGATATGATAAAACACACCTATCTCGGATTATGGTACACTTCAGTGATAATGATGTCACGAACAGTAAATACATCAAGTAAATGTAACTATGAGACAACTTTTGAAGAAAAGTACTGAGAATCGTTGAGTGAATTTTTTAAAATCTAAAAACGAACGATGTGATTGCACATTGTGAATACTGCTATATGTATATACTGGATGTGAACGTTTAAACGCTTATAAAGATGAGATTATACTAATTGAAATTCCTACCGGTACACAGAATGAGCTTGTAGGTCTTTCGTTAATTAAGAAAAAAAAATAGAGTTTGTGTTAATCGATGTTTCATGCATAAATGAAAATCTTGTCTGACACACCAATTAGTGCAAATGGTGACCACATTAAGCTAATTCGAATCTTTCCGTGAAAAAAAATACCCATCTTCACAGTATTTTGATTATCAGCCATACCTTTCTTGCACGCAGCCTTCAACACAACTCCTTATTTCTTCAAAGCGACATCACAGATTATTCCAACCGTGCCAGTTTTTTAACTTTATAACTCCGTCCATAAATAAATTCCCACTGGGTCGCTCTTCTACAAATACGACCACCTACCCAAGGTCTACTGTTGTATTCGCTTCAGCAACTACTCAAACATTTATGGACGGTTACAAGAAATTTGCATTAGTTTTTCCCTTTACTATGTAATTTTTTTCATTCTTTTTTATCCTGTCTACGCCATACCTACTGTTGCTTTAACAACAAAAAGTCATTCTTAGATTTACAGTATTTAATTTTAAATTGTTAATTGGAATGCATTGCTGTATCCAGGGTCATTATTAAAGAGGCGTGAAATCTGAAGACATTGTCAGATTACTGATGTGCCAATAGATAGTCCAGTAGCATATGTTAAACACTATGAAAGACAGCGGAAACAAAAATCTCGAGTAATCGTCTAATATTGTCGCCGAAAGCGTACAGCACCCGCACTTCCAGCCTGCATGCCCCGGATGTTGGCTTGGTTCCCGCTGCCGACTGTCTTTCAAATCTTCAGCCTGACTAACGTCACCATTAGCGACAGGGTCACGTGTTGGAATTGGATGGTACTGGGTCCGGTAGCGCTCTGCCATGGAGCTCATGCGGGCCTCCTGGAACAAAAAGGTAATTGCCTTGCAGCAAATGATCACTACTTGATTTACATCTTTAAATAAATACTGCTCTTAAGTTGTTCATGTAGAAAAAATTACATGTCACGTAGTTGACGCCCCACCCCCTGTTTTAAATTTACTTACCGCATTTTGATGGTGCCCCTTCTCTGGATCAGGTGGCCATGCCATGCTCATCGCAGCAAACGGCCTTAATCCCTCTCGGATGTTCCTCAAGTCGGGGCTTTTTTTGCAGGAAGAAGTTCCCTTCTGTTTACTTTGATTGGGCATCTCAGGCAACTTTGTTTTATGTTTTGCTAACTTGCCAAGATAGTTAACCGCTGCGTACTCCAGAAGGGATGCAAACACCATCACAAAGCATGTGACTAGGTAGACATCAATGCTTTTCAAGTAGGAAATCTTTGGCAGCGCTTGATTGGTTGTTGAGATCAGCGTTGTCATGGTGAGGACTGTGGTGATACCGAGGGCAATTCTGGCGGGAACGGCATCCTCGTGCAGCCAAAAGGAAACCCAGGAAATCACTACTATTAAGATAGATGGAATGTAGATGTGTGTTAGGTAGTAGCCCATGTTTCTGTCCAGATACAAATCCAACGCCAATCTTGAGTAATTGCCTGAAAAGGATGATTCATCAATAAGTTATATATCATACCAGAAACAAACGTTCAACAGCGGTTGCAGGCACCTTTTTTCATTTATTTTATAATATTTTATTCATTATTGAAGTTTAAAGGTGTGGTATCCTTCGATAAGGAGGTCAAAACATTTAATAACGAAATGGCTTCTGCATTTTTTCCTTTTTGTCACTTCTTTTTTTTTTTTTTTTTACTTTTTAAAGACTTATTCTCCCTGACACAATTAAAAGATCATTCCCAGAGACTATCCTACTAACTTTGGATCGATCCATCTCCAAGGGGGTTCTCACTAAATTGCTATCAGCTTAGATGTCTCGCGCACCCACTGAAGCTGTTAGAGGGCAATTAGATATCGTTTAGCGGCTTCAGTAGGCGTGCCAGACATATAAGCCGTTTAAGCTAAAAGCAATTTAGCAGGAAACCCCTTGGAGATGGGTCGACCCAGTTAGATCGATCTAGGCATGGGAACCCAGTCTTACACTAAGCTTCAATCTGGTCCAGGCATAATCTAAATTCCACTTCCACCTGAGGAAAGGCCCACATGTATCTGGATACTAAATGGATTTTGAATTACCTGTGCTCAGCTGAAATATCTTGACGACTTCTCTGTGTCCCCTTATGACAAACTGCGGCAGTTGCACATCTTCGGATATCCCCAGTGGATCTCCATCAGGACTATACCATCTGTACTTGATATCCGAACTTTTGTAGCCGTCTTAAAACAAAAACAGCGTTAATTATAGCGTTGTCCATTTTATAGATGTCTTGTACTAATATATCCCATTTTGTCAAGGTAGACACGTAACCGTGTTCGTTTATTCAGTATTTTAGTGATACATTACTGTCGACATTCACCCATTTCCAACATTTTCACCTCACTTTCCACAACCCTAATTATTAATCTCACATTCCAAAATCGATAGAGTTGGCCAGTATCAAACTGTGATTAGCATCATTAGGGCCAAAATATTTAGATTGGGATAGGTCAAGTCATCTAGGTTCAAATGTCTCGCTGCTGCTGTTAGGTAACACACTGCGTCTGGCAACATGGCATTTAGCGCATTATCTGGCGAATATCTTGTGCCGATGACTATTTACTTAACATAGTATTACATGTAACTTTTGAGGCTTTAAAATAATTTCATTCCGCGGGTATTACTGTTGTTATATGTTTGCGAAATAAACTCTATTTTTTGGCTATTTAACATGCCATGAAATTATTTTGAAAATAGTGCCCCGTTGCGTACAGTCCCCCCGTTTCACAAAGAATTTTTAATCCGTAGTTGACTAGGGTGTGTGCATGCATCCATGACTGTTCCGTAACACTGTGCCTGATAGGGTTACATGTGTGAATGTGTCCATGTAACGATGGTAACAAAGATGTTAGCCAAGGAACCCGACTTAAGATTTTTTGCAAAAGTGGTGCAAGGCGTAACTACAGGGTACTTACAGCTTTCTATCTCCAGAGAACAGATTTGGGTGTCCATTGGAAAGTATGTCAGGTCCATGGGACAAGATGCGGTTACAGTTAACCTGTACAAAGTAAAATAGGAAAAAAGTAATCTTTAACAGGCACAACATTAGCCTTTCGCAATGCGGAACACACGCAGTTTCTAAACCAAATTACTATTAATTAACAAGATACTATTATCATTGCCGCTATTACTGCAGACAGGCCAGTGTTATGGTATTTTTCCCGGATATTTTAATACTAATAATCACAAATCCTATGCCATTTGATGGATTTACATGTAAATACATGTGCAGTCAAAATTAACTTTACCTAAAACTACAGTAGACAACCCCCTGTCTTGTAAGTCGCAAGAAAGCGTTCTTCACGGTGGCAAAATGAAATACTGATTTCTTGGCGTTGACGAAAAACGTGTCTGGTACCCATATCTCGCTCAGTAGGTTGTTCGGTAAGGAGATTTCTTCCATTGACGAGCTGTTAAAACTCAGGCGATGATCCTTCCAGTACTGGCGGAAATAAAAGTCCAGCGTGAAGTCCTGAAGCAGAGTGTTAAAAGACCGTAAATCTAAAAAACAAATAGTTTCACCAGAACAATGGATCAATGGATCTATACTTTATCTATATCTATACTTGATCTATACTTTTCTTATTTTTGAAATTGGATTTTGTATCCAGTTCACTTTGCTGAAATAGATATTTGGCACAAGAGAGTCGCAAAAAATGAAATAATAATAATAACATGGTAGAGAAATATCATAACATCATGCCGGAATGTTTTTCTCCTAAAAGCCATGGTATTTATTAAAGACCCTGCCAGGTGTAAGGTTGAAAGCAGTTTGTGTCAGATATTATAAGCATCTATTGCGAAAACTGTACAAATATTTAAGTTACGAAAAAAAAGATATCTTGCACAATATAGTAAAAATAAAAATGCCATAAAGCTATGCAAAAAATGCCTCCTGCTGAAAGATATGCCAAAGTCGGGTAAAAAAGTATGTCCCTAATCACTTAAGCTTTTATTGTAAAAACGTAAGCCAGTATAAAGGTTTTGCCTGCATGATGGTGTCATAAGAAGAAAATGGAACTGTAGTCAACAACCGTCCAACAAATGCACGTGCAGTAGTCAACACTCCTCACTAATGAAAATAAAACCTTATTCATCATTTATCTAACCTGACACAAAATTCGTAAACAGATACAAATTTGCAATAATCTGCTCTGAAAATCCAGCAAATCACTTTTGTTCACTGGCTTAGCTTGGTTCTGACAGGTGCCCGTCTACTTTGCTTTGAGATCGATGCGGCCTTTAACGAGTTGCATTTGTTATTACCCAGTGAATCGCACAAACTCATTTTCTGGGAGTCCCGCATCTCAAAGGAAGACTGAAAAGCTTGGATTGATTTTTGAAACAACTGTTTCCAAGTTCCAATAGCACGCTCTGCCAAGAAAAAATGTTTCAGTTTTGTTCCTTTCAAACTCTGACGTTAAGAAAATAAAAGGATAAAACGTGAAGTATTGTATAAGGACCACGACAAAATTGAGAACGGGTTGATTTGATTCGTCATTGTGGAAATAAAAACGGTTATCATGCTGGTGTGTTACATTAGCATAATCGGCTATAACCACCTTGGAGCCGCAACATCCAGTCTAAATTATTACACTTAACAAAAATTTCTAAAAACGATTAGTGGATCAACGACAGGCATTTTCCTCTTGACTGGAGGCTTTGACACAATAAATGCTTTATCTTTTAATGGAAGTCGATTTTTTTTTACCTAATCCGCTTAGATAATGTGAAATAAACATGATTATATTATGAGATAATGCTGTTGCTTTAAAAATACATGGGGTGAATTTGCTCACTCAAGATGGTGACATAAATGTAACAGTAGAGATCTTTGGGTAAAGACTGTATTTTCGATTTTTTAACACATCACACTCGCCAAAATGTCCAAATAACGGCAATCGTATGAGCGACAGGTATTTTCCGCTTGACCGGAGACTTCGACACAATTAATGTTTTATCTTTTAATGGGTATCGAGGTCTTTTTACTTATCCGCTAATAATAATAAGATAATGTGGAAATAAACATTGGTGTGTTATGAGATAATGCTGTTGCATCAAAAATACATGGGGTGGATTTGCTAAACCGAGTTGATGACGTACATGTAACAGTGGATTTTTTTTTTTTTTTTTTTTTTTTTATTGGGGGGGGCTGTAATTTTGATTTTAAACAGATCTTACTCACCTGCTATCAACACTATTTTAAAGCCTATTTTATCACAGCAATAACGTTACTACTACCCGGGAATTTTATTGTTAGGCCTACTGAGTTACATCGGAAACCGGTCATTATCTCACACCAATTTACAAAGCAGCAAAACTGACGGTTAAGGCACCCTATGCGCAGAAGTGCATGAGGTGGTGAGTGAAACAACAAAAAGGGGGTTTTTGCTCTGAAAGGGTTAATTGCTATTGTTCTTTTATCTCGAGATAAGTATTTTACATATAAGAAATATGGAAAAATTTTGCCAAATGTAGACCTTTATAACGTATCGAACCCACTAAAGCAAGCTACACCCTTTTTTCGTATCCAATTTTCAATCTACAGCAGCACAGAAAATGTACTGTTTCTGAACCAAATGCATTATACCGCACCTCCCCCTCTCCCAAGAAAATTGGACCAAGTCCATAGTTTTGATCATGCATGAAATTCAAACAGTTGTTTCCAAGAGGGCGGAAGATGTCTAACCAGCGATTCTGTCTGTCCATGGGAGATATGACAATTCAATCATGGTTGCTAAACCAGTAACTGAATCGACTGTGCAAACCGAAGCGTTACATGTACCAAGTAAGACCGAGTGCCCGGCGGGCAACTAAACTGTGCAGTTGGCAATGGTGGAGACCGAATCGGACTTACTAATTTCGTAAAACATCAATCAAGTGTCAGTTTTGGAACTGATACTAATATGCCTACTTTTTGTAAACCAGGGTGATATCGATTGAGCTCAGTGTGTTTCATGGTGTTATTGCTCTAAATAATGTTTTGTACAAGTTGATTAATGTAAGCAACATGGCATGTGATCTGTAAATAGTAGAATAGCAGTTTTTGCTATTAGGTAACAGCAATTTTTTCACCTAGTTTCGTGATAATGCGAAACGTAAGTCGGGGCTTGTAGTTCCTGCAATACAGTGTATAACGGTAATGATTTTTAAGAATGCATAAGATCATTGCTAAATACAGGCATTTCTTTTAACTAGTTCATGTCCATGACTAGTTCAGACGTCAGTCAGACAACAAAAACTGTAGGATAGACTATTCTAGACTATATAAAATTCAATGCAAACTATCAGTTATATTGATATGTGCCATTATATCTTTAGTATTTGGCTGTCAGATTGCGTTTCTGCACTTTATGTGTAGTAATCCTCTGTGAAAAAGACTTCCTTGAAAAGTAACAAAAAGAATTTTAGTTAGAAATGTCTTCTGGCAGTTCGACCATAGTTGCACTAAGACCCCATTCCCAACCCTGTTGGGACTCTGGCTAAGTGCAATCAACTGTATGACAAAACGCCTCTTCTTGTTCCCAACTTAACAGTATAATGATCGACTTTTCTGCATTCTACTTAACGCAAATGGGAGTGTTAATCTTTTAAGCTGATTGCACTAAGCGAGAACCCCCGCACAGTTGGGTCGAGCCACGTAGACCGATGTGTCTATGAGAATGGGGCCTATTAGGCTAAGCCGCTGTGTATGACCGCCAGGTGACAGCACTACTTATCGTCAGTATGACACATGGACCACCTAGAAACATTATGTAGACACTTTTGAATCCCCATTTTGGGTATACCCAAAATGCCTGTCGATAATATCCTATACTGCACACTTACCATGTCTGCCTCTGACACGGAGCTCACAGTAGAAATGAACATGTTAACGTCTACCTCGACTGGGGGGCCTGAAAAGACATGATAACGGCGTTGTCATCAAACAGAAATAACAATCATATCAATTTAGGAAATTCAATATCGTTTGCTAAACAAAAAAGTACTGGTTGGACGGAAGTTTTTCATATACATGTATTATTACATTTGATAGAAATGATAAAGTCTGTTCAGGTGCTACAAGGATCATACAGGCTAGATAATAGCATTGTACGTTGAGCCGCTATACTATATATACGTTGGACCCTTTCCATATTCTATGAATGAATGTAATTTCTCTCTCTCTCTCTCTCTCTCTCTCTTGTAGTGTGCGTGCATGAGTTCTACTTTGGAAAACAGTTCCTAGTGATAGTGGGGAAGATAAAAGTAGAGGATTAAGTTAAAAACTCGAAGCATTCCCTTTTAGGGTTATACAGATTTGAGTTTCGCCGTTAGTAGCTCCAAGCAGCTAACAACCCCCGTTAAGAAAAAAATATCACAGAAATGATACATTTCAAGGAAAGTCAATCATCATCGCCATCCGAACGTTTGGCAATTTGATAGACAAACTTACCCATTGGGAAGAAATTATATAACGCCGGCAATGTGCATGTAGTTTCTTTGAATTAAGGATATTTTTGAAATCCAGCGTGTAATGTGATTAACCAAATTTAATTTCATTGGTCATTCCGGCCTGTCAATCCAAGTTAGCGCAGTCCCGAGGTAGCAGACTTGCCAATGTGGACTGCGTTATTGCAACAGCTGTCTGTGGCGACTACGTTAACCATCTTTTTTTTCACTGGCGGCCATCCTGGCAGAATCCCAGACAGTGAGATGTGCCCAAATACAGTGGTCCCCTACGAGTCAATTATTAAAATCCCACGAGTACATACTTTTCCCACAGCATACCTCATTTCTTTGCTTTTTATTATTATTATTATTATTATTATTATTATTATTATTATTATTATTATAAACCTTGCATCACTCCCAGTCACAGGATATTTTTCTATGATTTCAGACAGTCACCTAAATTCTGTTAAAGGCGTTTGCCAAAAGGAATAAATCACTACCCTTACAAAGGGTTTTGAGCACTGCTGTCAGTGTTACACTACTGGCAAAACACGTATTGATCTTATCTTTCTGCAACAATTCTGCCTTCAAATGAGTAGTTTTCCACTTCAAAGCATCTCAGATATATAATGCATTGTTTTCTTTTATTTGACTAAGAGGAACTGTCAAAAATCAGTTGACAACTAATTCGTTGCCCTGTTTATATTACAACCGACGGACATAGAGAAGTACCATCAAATATTTATTTTAAGAAAATACGAAGCATTATTGCCTCTGGGTATTTGGCATCCCCTTAAAAATCGGTTCTATTCTCTTGGTTAAACGAAGAGATGAATTAATAACCCGATGCGGTTAATAATGTCCTGCAGTACAGAGAATTGAAACAGGTTTTGGTCGAGGCAGCTTAAAATACGACCCAATGTTCTGGTATTGATTGTGAGTAAACACTATATTGCAAGATATTTCGGTCCATTGTAAAACAACCTCGGATAGGTATTGAACTCGTCTGTGGTCTTGCATACAAAATGCATAAGTCCAGGTCCACAGATGCTGTAGGTTGAAGTAAGATATTTGTTCTCCTCCTTTTGTCAGTAAAAGGTCAAAACAACTACACCTACAAATCAACGACCGAATGATTTCTTTATCATCAAAATAAACTTAATGTGAAAAATCGATGGTTTCTTTTTGAATCTAGAACAAATACTAGTATATAGATCAATGTATTTGAGAACCAGTGCCTAGAATACGGTTTGTAAAATAATAATTTCACAATTCACATGCTCAGCCATTTTTTCCGGAACAGTCGCAGAGCACAAAGGAGAGGTTAAAAGTTAAACTATATGAATACAACATATCACCAATACAGCTCAATTACACAATCAACATATTGCATAAAAGGTTAAGCATACGCACGAGGTTCAAGGAAAACATAACAATTAACGCCATTTGTACCATAAAGCATACAAGACTTGGGCAAAAAAAAAAAAAAAAACAAAACACATCGATGTCTGGTTAAATGACGAGAGGAAAACTAACTGCTGTACGCTTGTCTCCCAGGAAGGAAGGAAACCATTCACCAATATCAAAGGAAATCATCCGCAGGGCACAAACCCCAGAAGGACACGGGTCGGTAAAAGTGTCGCATGATGTCTAGGAATAGCCTTTATAAATCTTCTGTTAGATAGATTAAAGACAAAAATGTACCCACTTAGGAAATATGAAATGTGAACAATTGAACAAACAAACAGGCTATAGGCGAACGGCACAGGATAGGCCTACACCAGGTCTCTCTCTCCCCCCCCCCCCCCCTCCGCCCAAGACGCTCCTTTTTCGTGCGAATGATTCTGACGATTAAAAGACAAAATGATGAACCATCGACCAAAATCAATAAAAATTATGTAACGCCTTTACTGCTCAATCGTAATAGTCGCACATCTACAAGTTCCTTAGACCCATAAACCCTAATTTGATTCATTGATTTAAGAAATCAATATATTTAAAAAGATAAAAATATATTCTGATATTGATGGGATAGCTCTTTGTGGGTACAGGTGCGTGTAACATGCCTTAATAAATCAGGATAACAATAAACATCAAAATAACACTAGAGATGATAACAGAATAAACTCGCTGCAGCTTCCCCATGGAGGGGGGTCACTTTACTGATAAAGATACATGAATGAACATACTTTACATTTTCCGTTCATCCTTTCAAACTTTTGAGTTTGGTGACTTCCCTTCCAGTGCTTACCGTTATAGTTCGGCCTCAGCCTCTTGTCGTATCCCTTGAGGAGGGAATCCAAGATGTAGGTGACGTTCTCGTCTGATGTCGGGTCTCCAATGTCATATATGTATTCCGGCATCTGTTCTCTTGGTGGATTCGTGGCTGTGTACGAGGGATGGTGTGGGGTGGTTGAACTGGTATGAAAAAAAACAAACAAACAAAAAGTATTAATATAAAAAGTTACTCTTTCATCGCGTTTTATCTCTTAAGTTGAAAATCGAATGTTCTAAGATTTGTCCTCGCCTGCTCATGAATTTTCTGATTGAGCAAAAATGATAACACTGACTACTTATAAAATTTTTGTCCCCGTGTCAAGGTTAAGGACGTGTTCTTGTCGACACTTATTACAATAATTCCCATGTCACATTAGTATCATTCTCTTATTCTATCAACATCGTGTTTGTCCGCACTCAAATATCAGTGACCAGGGTGCGGTAAGAAATCGGACGCAGCTCGAAGATACTGCACTCATTTCATTCCCATGAAACACATACATTCTTAATTGAAGAAATCGACACGTTTTAATTAGAGAAAATGATGCGTACACAACATGATGTAATCAGCTCATAATTTGTTTACACGCGTGAAATAAATAAAGCATATGACATACGTGTCCCAAAGCACTCCCAGTGGAGCTCAATACTGTTATCTTTGAACAGATCTTCGGTACAAGTGAATCAATAAAGCCCCTCTCGGTTACTCTAATTCCACGTGTTCAAATTGTCGTCCAGTTACATAAAGAATAATAATAATTTGTGATACGTGGCCCGTGACAAAATTTGGAATGGCGAATTGGAGCGATGGTTCTTTATAAGGAGAGGGAAATACTAGCGTTTACCTGTCAGTAAACGAGAGGCACTCAACAAACACTTCACCGTAAATAGGCAATATATTTCATTCAAAGGTAGAAAAATGCCAATACAACGCCATAAATGTGCAAACTGACAAACATTTTCATATAACTCGATTATGTACCGATTAAATTTCCTTTTGAGAGAAAAAATTACAACAGGCTGATTGACCTTCAGGGTATGGTACTACATGAACGATGTATCTGGTACCTGTGTACCGATACTTACGCCTTGGAGTCATATGTTCGGTATGCGAAACACTAAACAAAGTTTATTTCATTTTCAGTGTCCGACCTTTAGAAAACAAATAATTTTGCGCATACTTCAAACCTGATATTGGTAAAAATAATACAGGCTTGATTAAATTCACAAAAAGGGACAGTAACAAGGCATAGGCCTGCACGGTATCAATTCCTCTTCACTGCAAGCGTCTTAATCCAAGATCCAGGTATCAATTCTATGTTTCTGTCCAGAATCTTATCCTGCCAATTTAAAAGATAATCGAATCACACACCCGCGGACACTCTGTCACGTGGCATCTCATCCTATTACAGCGCGCTATATTAAGCTTCAAAATAAAACGCTGCCAACTGATCGAATTGAAGTCTATGCTATTTTTTATAATTGATCTTGCTTCACTTTCAGGTGCTGGGCGACTCACCTGGTATTTGTCAACATTTTGATGCTGGTAAACAAGCACGATGATGCCTTTTCCTATCGCAAAAACATCGTTCAACACTGTCGTCCTGCTCCTACTAACTTGAGGTGGAAAATTCTGATTTAGCTGCCAAATGTGTTAGTTATCAATGGATTGACCCTTAACTGCCCTTTGCCTTTTTTCTTATACTTTACTGACCACTTTGTGAGTACAGCAACACATTTCATATTACAAGATAATGATTATCACTTGTGACATTTACTACAATAAGGCACAGCGCATTAACAAAGGCAATTTACAGAATATTGCATTTCTACCCCCCCCCCCCACCCCCGAAAAATGGCTTGATTTTTAACACAGAGAGTAAACTTTTTGAGTTAAATCACATACCTAATAGTCATATTTTTATAATTAAGACATATTTAAAAGTCTCTGTATAAAGTGGAACCCCTCTTCAAGCACAAGCTTTTCAAGAAGGCAAATGCAGAAAATAATCGTATTGTGTTTGTGATTGTCAATGTAAGAACAACCCAAAGTAAATTCGAGGAAAGGAAAACGATCCTCTGAAAACAACCACAATTTCCACGGGGAATACATCACAGCAGGGGAGTAGTCAATAAAATCAAATCAAATAACTATTTTGCTCAGACGTCAAATTGCAAAGGAAAGCTGTATTTTGGTTCGTTTGAAGTACATGCATTGCGATCCAATTAGCTGAAGCTTGGGTTTTCCCAATATGAGTGTCTATTGCGGCCACTGGCTAATTCGTAGTTTTGATTTTATACGCCCTTAAGACATGTACGTACAAATGAAGGCGCGGGAGGAGGGGGAGGTTGTGTTCAAAACACATAAGCTTCAGTTGAGCTTAACTGAACGCGTTGGGCACTGAGGGATTTTGACCTTTACGGTTTGCATTCACAGTATGTAACATTTGCTGAAACTTTGATTGAATGAATTTAGCGATGACCCCGAGAACTTTACTACATTATACATGTAAAGATAGTACGTGTATGTAGGCCTAAAACCAATATACTTCCTTGGTATAATTATACCTATTTTAAACATCTAAACTAAAAAAGGAACATTGATATTCCTAAAAGAATATCAATGTTCCTTTTTTAGTTCAGATGTTTACTTTGTTCTTGAATCTTCTCAAACAGAGACAAACTGCGTAATTGTATCAAAACATTCCCAGACAGAAGTAAGTACTTAATTTAATCAACAATATGTTAAATGTTTAATGCAAAACGTAGGTTGCCATTCACTAGAGGATCGTCAAAGAGCTGGTTTTTCGGAAATACCCTGATACAATTTGCCTTACGGACTTGAGGGACGCATGGTATTTTCCTTTGTAAGTTACTATACATTGGAAGTCGATCTATTCTGCCGTATCCCAAACAATCCATCAGTAGATTGGAGGTGGCAGTTATAAATGAAGTAATTATCCACCTCTCGTTTATAAAACAGCCAAAAGAACCAACTCTTTTATTCACCGTTGTCAAAACGTCATATCTTCTTTCCATTAAATAATGAAAATAAAAGCCTATTGTATACCTAGCCTACTGCGAACGTCACCTTAAACCAGTAGACTGACGGCTATATTTCCGTATGCTAAATTTGCAGGCTAAGTGTTCGATTATCTTTTCATATGTAAACTTACTAAGCTTTGGCTCACGATAATCAAAAAATGATGCATTGTTTGGATAAGCTATCGATGTACTTAAAAAGTATCCTAGTGCGCCGGCAAGTTCTACGCATTTATAACTGAAACTTTTTGTTGTGTTTCCCTTTATTGGATGAATGCAGGTATAAATAACATAGCTACGAAAGTTAAGTTTCGTACAGGTTGAAAATCGTTGGCCAACGCGTTTTTTTTTTTTCATTTCTAAACTTTTAATATTAGTGCTGGTACAAGCTGGTTTAAATTGTTTGTTACATGCCATTTTAAAGGTATGTTTGCTACTATATAAGTGTACCCAGTATGTGTCCTGTCACGCCTGCTAATAGGTAAAACTGCGCTACTTCAACATTTAATATAAGGGACGATACATTTAATATTCTGTGTATTTATTGGTTGGCCTACATGTTGGCGACAAGAAATTCAAGTATATTTACCTTGCGAGTTTCGATACTTTTCTAAACTCCATTTCTGACCTCATAATAGCATTCATTCTAAAGACAGAGCTTTTTTCGCATTCATCAAATCGATTTTTATACCGAAAGTGTTTGTCGCCTTTCAGTATTGAGAGTCTCAGTATGTAATATTGCAATTCTATTTTTAATTAGTTATCCCATCCAAATATGTTTTAAGCATTTCACATTCAGGGCACACAATACCAATCAATTTAAATACTAGCTCCAAGTCGACAAAGAAAATTCGCCTGCTTTACCGTAAATGGTAAGAGGATAAAGCTACTCCATTACTTAATAGCTGCACAAATATACGAACAACCGCGATGATTAAAGCATAAAGGTGACTATTATGGCTTTATATTATTATAAAGCCGGCCCCTGCTGCAATTCTTGGTATTATGTCATAATAATATTAACCTTTTCTCCCCAGCATTTTGTGTTTTCTATTGATCCCGATGCTGTGCGATTCACCGTTTGATCATATTAAAAGAGTAAATAGTAGAGTCAATTATTCTTGCCTAATCATTGATCATTGTTAACTAGATCACAAGTTTCTTACTGGCATGTTAATCTTTTAACCGGAGGGGACTAGCAGCTTAGGTTTGCGAAGCATTTTCCCCGAACTTCATTTGTCTGCTTGAATCTTAATTTTTCATTACTGTTCCATTAGTAATAAGCGAGGTTACGTATTTTCATGAATTGGACCACTCAATTAACGTATCGATCTGCTTACCAATTACCTTCGTTAATAATGTAACTGCCTTGTAGACGTCCGAAAATAGCGGTCCGTCGCAGGGCGATGAGTGCAGAAAAATTCGAAAAGATTACTGATTGAGGACAAATTTTTTAAAGATGAACCGGTTTCATACGTGCCACGAACAATGCTTACTTTAAATTTTTTTCTTATATGGCCCAGAATATCAAAGGACTAGCTTGAATGAAATGTGAACCCCGAGTGGCTACTTGGTCCCCGTGTAAGAGTTTATGCTCCCCTCTTACTGTAGGTCCAGCACGATGTTTATGAATTAGAGTAGGGTGTCTTGTTTGTATAGCTTTGTCAAATAATTAGGAAGTACCATATTTAGTCTGTCCCGTGCGTGATGCAGATAATGAAACCCGAACGATTAGCTGAACTTTCATCATAAAAATCGCAACGCCTGTTGACCTATGGATGCCAAACTTGACCCCTGAGCAGCAACAAACGCTCACAGTCAGGTGAGATCGTAACTTTATAAATTCAAGAATAAATATGCCTTTTCAATGAAGATTTGGGCTTTCATTGCATCGAGAGAGAGTCAAAAATAACAAATATAGTGTTACATCGGAGAACAATGGGGCGTTCAGTTGATCAGCACACCACTTTGAACTTTAAAAGAGCAAATTAACAACCCTTAAATGATTACATGCGTGAGAAAGTAACGAATTTTAAATAAGATAGATAGATAGATAGATAGATAGATAGATGCTTTATATACTATATATATTTTCTATACATTTTAAAGAGCATTGCGAGAGTGAATCTACGGAAGTATGCAATTTGTCTATGTTTACAAACAGTAAAAGACATGTGAAAGACAATTCCAAGTATAGAGTTATCGAAGTTTGGAATTTTCTTGTCCAGTTTTAACAAAAGCATAAAACCATCATGTTCACTTTTAAACTCAAACCTGATTATTTTGGGTTTCTGGTATATTATAACTATAGAAATGTAAGGATTGAATACAAAATTCGATTACAGACGTCTGTATCAAGCCGTTCAAGACAGCAAGATTTAGCACGGCGTTAATCTTAATACGGAACAGCATATGGGAAGATGCCGGTTCTCATTTGCAGAATACAACAGCAGTGTTACTGTTACAACAAGACACTGTCTTGCATGATCGATTTCCTGGAAAAATGTGAGAATGGGAATCTGCCAGGTGGTTCACGTACGCCGAAACAAGCACCAGTTTTACGGATTGTAATACTCTAGAGCTCAGCAAATTTTGGGGCCTTTCCCTGTATCGTGTTTCCAGAGGTAAAATACAAGAGAAGTCACCAGAACTGTAATGAAACGTAAGCGCCGTTTCGACTGGTTTTAAAGTAAATGTATTTTGAGTTTAAAACGTGTCACTAACCCGTTGCGTATTTCCACGTCTAAGACTCAATGAATTTTTATTTTATTTTAGGGGGCGTTTTCAGCCCTGGGCTCAAAGTGGCCACTAAATTCTAATAACGGAGTGCTCCTCTCCGTTTTTTAAAGAGGGAAATGGGGGGGGGGGGGGTGCATATTGATTTATTTTGATTGACAGGCAACAATCAGTCACGACATATCAAGAATCTCGCTCCGGTTGCATTTTGATTAAATTCCTGTACATTACTGCATATTTCATGGGGTATGTCACGTTACGTTTAACTGATGAACAAGAGCATTCCAAACCTGGGCTGCTTTGATTTTATTTCAAATGTAAAAAAGGAATCTTTTCCCAGTCAAACTGAATTTAAGCTCAGTGAGATGAAGATGGTACTAGTATCTTAATGTGACTGAATTTCATTCTTCGCCCTCTCTCTCTCTCTCTCTCTCTCGTCATCTATGCAGTCATATTCATGAACGAAATGAAAAGAAAACGATAATGACCCCGAATACGACTCAACAAATCTTCTGTAGTAGGTCAGCGTACCTTAAGTAAATTTAATTACGCAATTTTTACTGATAATAAGACTATAATACCACAGTTAGGAATGGCTGTGATTTTAATAATTGTCCAGTTGCTTCTGTAACGTAAATAAAAAATATTTTTCGACGTCGAAGCGTCTTCACAAATTGTACAAAAGGTATGTTTAAGTCGGTCAGCGGTGAATATACGTGTAGTCATGTTTATTTTACCGTAGGGGGTAGGAATAGTTCACATTATGTATAGTGTTGTTTACCAAATCGAAGAGGTTCCCAAGGTAGGCATATTTTAACTCAAGCATATCTTGTCAATTACAACTGAATATCATGTCAGTTTAATTGTTGTTTTATTGACCACCCGCGATGAAGACTTCCCACATCTTCCCTCTCTCTCTCTCCCTCCCTCCCCCTCTCTCTCCTTCTCTCTCTCTCTCTCCTTCCCTCTCTCTCTCCTTCCCTCTCTCTCCTTCCCTCTCTCTCTCTCTCCTTCTCTCTCTCTCTCTCTCTCTCCCTTTCTCTCTCTCTCTCCCAGATAAAGAACACAGTGTCTTTTCTTATTCTACATAAAACACTTGTGTCAACACACTGTGTGCATGTAAGCCATGATAAACCTAAGTTTCCCGTCAAGTTTCATCAACGTTACGTCACATACTTATGTTACGTCACAGCCCTTCAATCAATCGCTGTATAACATGTAACATATGCATAGGGGACAATGAGATCATTCGCCTCAATGGCTCCAAACTAACCACGGATTTAAAACAAAATTCCGAATCCCGCAAGGCAGTTGAAACCACTGTTGTACACTTTATGACTTTTTGTCCTTTGCTATGTACTTATATAGAAAAAAAGCAAACATGCAAACACACGAAATCATCATATACAATTATATTATTTGCTTACTATCCACGTCTCTATTGGTCACTTTAACGGCAAAATATGTACTTGACTTAATCCCAGAGTTAAAGGGGCGTTTTGTACCTATAGTTCGCCGCAATCTCGTATAGCTAATACATAGTACATATACTTAACAAGACATCTAGTTTGCTGCGTGATTATTGAACACTAACACCCCTGCGTGGACTTAGTCAATTTTACAAATAACGCATATTATTACAATTTCTCTTCCTTTCTCTACTCTTTCACAGATATATCATTTCTTCTCCACACTCAAGACATATGTGCATTGTTAATTGTTGCATTCTTCGGTAAATGTTAAGGAAATGTTAACCAGCGTTATCCATCTGTGTTTCATAAATTTGGATAAAATCAGAAAGTCAATGTTTGTCCAGCATTTTCTCGTTTCGTTATCATCTTAGCCATCTCTACCAGACGGTGGCCAATTTTTTGTTGTTGAAGTAGGGTCAGGTGTTAAACAAATATTATAACAAAACGCTTCACAATGTACAGTAGCATGGCTCACTGATTAAGTGCATGTTCTTGGCACGTCAGAATTTCTCATTGGACCATATATATTTAAGTAAAATTGCATGACCTCAGCAATCGTTTGGAAAGAACTATTTTAAAAGAAATCATCGAAAAAAATATATATAGTTATATATTGATTTATTCTGTAGGCAAAGCAGTTACAAAATGCCATTAGCTAATGGCACGGAAAACACACCAAAACCTAGACCTGTGAAAACCTTACACTATGTACCGAATGAAGTGTTATATGGAATATATCTTTTTAAAACAAAAGTTTAGTCTAATTTTACCGACTTCTTCTTTTGTGGTGTTTTTACATTAATTAAGGAATACATGTTAACACGGAGTTTCCCGGCAGTAGAACGATCGAGACATCGATTTATAAATGGGCATGGTTTTGATTTCACCTTTTATATTATAGTCATAATGAATTTCAATTCAACAAAACGAATAAAGTTTATACACACAATTTCCTGTTTGTTTTAGTTTTGACATGACGTTTCCATTTCTCTTATGGCGCTAATTATATTAGCGCTTGACATATTGCCTTAATATTCCTGTGGGTTCTAAAGATTCTTTGTACCGAACGAGTGTTCTACCAAAGATAAAGGCTTCATGGATGAAAAACTTCCTTTATTAGTCGTGCCTCATTTGTCTCACAAAATTGGTTCAAAGCGCTTTTTATTGTAGGTATTCCATTAAAGGTATGAAATTGAATGTACTGAATACCGCGTTTGCTTTGATTGAGCATTTTAAGGACACTTAACACTACGGAATTATCACACTAATTATGTTCCAAATGAAAAGGGAATAATGTGAATAAGAGCACGCATTGTTACCCAGAAAATAGCTACAGTTTCCAGTATATCACACGCACCTGTGGTAAAGAGAAATCTCCCATAGGTATGCAAAGCAAAACGAACACACCTTACCTGGCAGCACTGGTTATTTCCATGGTAGAATCTTGCCTTGTCTCAATCCATGGTAAACTGGCAGTTGTGGAACTATCATACGTTTTTTCATCCCCCGTAGCCCTAGGAACGAAACTCCATATTGACAGGCATATCATTAATATTTGTAAAATGTTCCCGCTGTACATTGTCGAGGAGCCGCCGTGAAGTCAGTCACTGAATCAGTCGCGTGAGGAGTTCGCTGTCCAGGTAGACGGGCTGTTAAGGAGACGAGGTGGAGGAATGGTTTGGAGTTGCGCACCCGCGAATTTAACTTCCGGCAACAAGACTGCTGTGCCGTCGGAGGGAATTCTCTATCGAATCTAAGTTCTATCGTGCCGACACGCGTGCGGCAGGCGCTGAGTAAATATATACTGCCAGTCAGAGAGTTGCCTTCTGATACTTGTGCCGTTCACCAATGGATATTTCTAGCTGCTGGTTGCATAACGGCCTCCTGTGGATGTTTTTGGTGAATTATTCAATTATGTCAATTCACATATATGAAACAAAACGGCCATGTATATCTTAGTTTAAGCCTCACTTTAAACATACGTAGACTGTTCAAACTAATTCAGTAGTCCTTATTTCAATGCAGGGAACTATAAAGTGCTCCTAAATTATTATAAATTAATATATATGATGCTTTCCAAGTGATAATTTGTCGATCTAAGTTGCAGACAAAAAATACGCCTGAGGAACCTAGTGTATTCCGATACTTCACTTCCTTCTACATTGAGTGTACCAAGACGAACAATGTTCACTCATGAAACGGTCAAATCATCTATACATCTTCTCCCGTCCAAAGACATCCTTTCCAATGAAGCAATCTCCCCCTTCCGTCGTAATTGATTTTGTTAAAGATCCCTCCCCATTCGGACGCTGCTGACTGCTGACCAGAAGCTCATCACTTACTGCGCCCACGACCGCGCGCAATCGACCCATTAAGTTCGATCTATGCGAGAATCTATCAAAAAAGGCTTGCACTGCCGCGGGCATTTGCTACTTGACTAACCAGAGTAAATAAACGAACTAGCTGTAAGTGATTGAGCCTATAAAGATGCACTAAGTTCTGGTCGCATCTTTCGTCTTAAATTTGTTGCAGTTTACCTATACGGGACGTTGCTTCCACTATATTTTATGCTTTCTGATTCACTCTATTGTATAGTGTTATTTTAAAGTGAAAGTGACGAATTTTTCTGCATCAGTGTTAGGTCATTTGTAAGAATTATAACAGTATGTGAATTTATACCACATCTAAAAATTTGAGGTTCTTTGTGACGACAATCTGTTAAGGAAATTGACGTAGAAAGGGCGTTTTATGTGACAAAGTTTTAAATGGATGGGAAATGAAAACCTGACACTAGTCTTTATAGGAAATTACCGGAAACAGAATCAAATACCGTTTTGATGGCTTATTTCCCTTTGCCAGTTTGTATTCTTTGCCTTTAAATGTTGCCTTCCTTATTATTATATTTTCTTTANATTTTAATAAAGTTACTCTTTCAACGCGTTTTATCTTTTAAGTTGAAAACCGAATGTTCTAAGATCTGTCCTCGCCTGCCCATGAATGATCTGATTGTGCAAATGATAACACTGACTATATAAAATATAAAAAAAATTAATGCATTTAATTTGATCAATAATGAATGTTTTAAAAAGTACCCCCAAAAACAAGAATTATTGTCACCGTGTCAAGGTTAAGGGCGTGTTCTTGTCGACACTTATTACAATAATTCCTATGTCACATTAGTATCATTCTCTTATTCTATTAACATCGTGTTTGTCCGCACTCAAAAATCAGTGACCAGGGTGCGGTAAGAAATCGGACCCCGCTCGAAGATACTGCACTCATTTCATTCCCAGGAAACACACACATTCTTAATTGAAGAAATCGACATGTTTTAATTAGAGAAAATGATGCGTACACAACATGATGTAATCAGCTCATAATTTGTTTACACGCGTGAAATAAATAAAGCATATGACATACGTGTCCTAAAGGACTCCCAGTAGAGCTCAATACTGTTATCTTTGAACAGATCTTCGGTACAAGTGAATCAATGAAGCCCCTCTGGGTTATTTTAATTCCACGTGTTCAAATTGTCGTCCAATTACATAAAGAATAATAATTTGTGATACTCGGCCCGTGACAAAATTTGGAATACCGAATTGGAGCGATAAACCTTTATAAGGAGAGGGAAATACTAGCGTTTACCTGTCAGTAAACGAGAGGTACTCGACAAACACTTCACCGTAAATAGGCAATATATTTCATTCAAAGGTAGAAAAATGCCAATACAACGCCATAAATGTGCAAACTGACAAACATTTTCATATAACTCGATTATGTACCGATTAAATTTCCTTTTGAGAGAAGAAAATTACAACAGGCTGATTGGCCTTCAGGGTATGGTACTACATGAACGATGTATCTGGTACCTGTGTACCGATACTTATGCCTTCGAGCCATATGTTCGGTATGCGAAACACGAAACAAAGTTTATTTCATTTTCAGTGTCCGACCTTTAGAAAACAAATAATTTTGCGCATACTTCAAACCTGATATTGGTAAAAATAATACAGGCTTGATTAAATTCACAAAAAGGGACAGTAACAAGGCATAGGCCTGCACGGTATCAATTCCTCTTCACTGCAAGCGTCTTAATCCAAGATCCAGGTATCAATTCTATGTTTCTGTCCAGAATCTTATCCTGCCAATTTAAAAGATAATCGAATCACACACCCGCGGACACTCTGTCACGTGGCATCTCATCCTATTACAGCGCGCTATATTAAGCTTCAAAATAAAACGCTGGCAACTGATCGAATTGAAGTCTATGCTATTTTCTTTTATAATTGATCTTGCTTCACTTTCAGGTGCTGGGCTACTCATCTGTTATTTGTCAACATTTTGATGCTGGTAAACAAGCACAATGATGCCTTTTCCTATCGCAAAAACATCGTTCAACACTGTCGCCCGACTCCTACTAACTTGAGGTGGAAAATTCTGATTTAGCTGCCAAATGTGTTAGTTATCAATGGATTGACCCTTAACTGCCCTTTGCCTTTTTTCTTATACTTTACTGACCACTTTGTGAGTACAGCAACACATTTCATATTACAAGATAATGATTATCACTTGTGACATTTACTACAATAAGGCACAACCCATTAACAAAGGCAATTTACAGAATATTGCATTTCTACCCCCCGCGCCCCCCCCCCAAAAAAAAGGCTTGATTTTTTACACAAAGAGTAAACTTTTTGAGTTAAATCACATACCTAATCGTCATATTTTTATAATTAAGACATATTTAAAAGTCTCTGTATAAAGTGGAACCCTTCTTCAAGCACAAGCTTTTCAAGAAGGCAAATGCAGAAAATAATCTTACTGTGTTTGTGATTGTCAATGTAAGAACAACCCAAAGTCAATTCGAGGAAAGGAAAACGATCCTCTGAAAACAACCACAATTTCCACGGGGAATACATCACAGCAGGGGAGTAGTCAATAAAATCAAATCAAATAACTATTTTGCTCAGACGTCAAATTGCAAAGGAAAGCTGTATTTTGGTTCGTTTGAAGTACATGCATTGCGATCCAATTAGCTGAAGCTTGGGTTTTCCCCAATATGAGCGTCTATCATGGCCACTGGCTAATTCGTAGTTTTGATTTTATACGCCCTTAAGACATGTACGTACAAATGAAGGCGCGGGAGGAGGGGGCGGTTGTGTTCAAAACACATAAGCTTCAATTTGAGCTTAACTGAACGCGTTGGGTACTGAGGGATTTTGACCTTTCCGTTTGCATTCACAGTATGTAACATTTGCTGAAACTTTGATTGAATGAATTTAGCAATGACCCCGAGAACTTTACTACATTATACATGTAAAGATAGTACGTGTATGTAGGCCTAAAACCAATATACTTCCTTGGTATAATTATACCTATTTTAAACATCTAAACTAAAAAAGGAACATTGATATTCCTAAAAGAATATCAATGTTCCTTTTTTAGTTCAGATGTTTACTTTGTTCTTGAATCTTCTCAAACAGAGACAAACTGCGTAATTGTATCAAAACATTCCCAGACAGAAGTAAGTACTTAATTTAATCAACAATATGTTAAATGTTTAATGCAAAACGTAGGTTGCCATTCACTAGAGGATCGTCTAAATGCTGGTTTTTCGGAAATACCCTGATACAATTTGCCTTACGGACTTGAGGGACGCATGGTATTTTCCTTTGTAAGTTACTATACATTGGAAGTCGATCTATTCTGCCGTATCCCAAACAATCCATCAGTAGATTGGAGGTGGCAGTTATAAATGAAGTAATTATCCCCCCTCGTCTATAAAACAGCCAAAAGAACCAACTCTTTTATTCACCGTTGTCAAAACGTCATATCTTCTTTCCATTAAATAATGAAAATAAAAGCCTATTGTATACCTAGCCTACTGCGAACGTCACCTTAAACCAGTTGACTGACGGCTATATTTCCGTATGCTAAATTTGCAGGCAAAGCGTTCGATTATCTGTTCATATGTAAACTTACTAAGCTTTGGCTCACGATAATCAAAAAATGATGCATTGTTTGGATAAGCTATCGATGTACTTAAAAAGTATCCTAGTGCGCCGGCAAGTTCTACGCATTTATAACTGAAACTTTTCGTTCTGTTTCCCTTTATTGGGTGAATGCAGGTATAAATAACATAGCTACGAAAGTTAAGGAGCGGATGTACCCAAATATAGCTAAAAATAGCCATTTTTGGTTTTTTATGTCTAATTATTGGTTAAATGTGTATTTAACGTTTAACAGAATAAAATTTTTACATTTTGAACAAAAAATTTGTTTTTTCTGATTATTCTGATGCTGCACACATCGACAGCGGTGGCTTGGTATATGCCCCGCCTTCGTTGTCAAGGGCCGTTGGCATGGGTAAACTCGGTGGGCGGACCTTAGCAGCATCAGCACGTCTAGGGAAACAATAGAACAGGGATGCGCCATGCCCCCTTTGTCATAAACAGCGATCGGCAAAGCAGTGCCTATTGTTCCGCTTAAGCTGTTTTGATAGTCTCTCTTGATTGTGATCAGCGCTAAGATGAATCTTTTCCGACACATTGGATTTGCTCGAAATACTCGTTCTCCCTTGAATATTGCTTGTTGTTACACGCGTTCTTTCGATTTTCTTGTTAACTTTTTGAGATACGCAAAAGAAAAGAAGAAAATTCCGTTGCTTGCTACCCGTGACAACAATCGTCATTCTTTCTATCCATTTTCGCCAACAGGTCGATGCAGTTTAGTGTTAGATTTTAAAAATATACATGGGGGTAACTAGGCATACGCACGGATGCACTGTGCGTACATTTTTTGGCCAACCATGATATTATTTTATATAAATTTAGTGTATTTTTCACGGAATATAAAGAAATTCTCTGCTTATTAAAGTCACCTGTATGGAATATACTGGAATAACACACAAGATTGTTTTGCGTAAATACAAGACTTGAGCCCACACCCTAGCATAATTATTCACTGGGTGGCGCATAGGTTCAATACATGTGCATTAAAGAAAGTAAAGCAAATAAATCTAATGATATCGCTAGACTCCGCGCGAACTATATCAGGCTGAGATCACGAAAGAGCTTATTATAAACATTTTGATTTTTCCGAATTATGAGCTGGAGAATTAGCCTTAGCATCAATTCTAGGTACAGTTCTGGATTCATGTACGCACTTTAAAGGCCGACATAGTGTTTTTTTTTCTTCAACAATTATCGCAGAATTTTTCCTGACTCACCCAACTTTAGACATTTCCTCTAACAAAGCCTTTCTGGTTGCGTCTATTTCTTGTTGTTGGTGGTCCGATCGGCGTCCTGTAACACGACCGTGTTTTCGAACCATTTTTCGCTTGGCGAATGTGGACAAGACCGCATGCGATGCTGCTATTGTGTGCACATCCTAGAGCGCATCCCTAACACTTGCCCCGACGGCAATTGACGTGGCCACTGATTGCTTGGGTCATTAGGGCTTACTTGATTGCCTGTCAATCATTCTGGCAGTGCTAGCGGTAACCCCTTGAAGTTACTAACAGGAGGTGAGATTGATACAAAAATAAGATTTTCTGACATCCAAATACATGCAAACAAGCTAATTTCAACCGGCAAAAGAGTACCCATCTTCGCGATCGTCAGAACGATAACAGGTAAAGCTGTCAACAATTTTATTTGCTTATATGGACAATTAACTTCACTGAAAGGGTTTTTGCTCGTTTTCTTTGCTTTCAATATTGACGAGATAGCGTTATCTTAACAAGCTTTAACTATCTACCTGTACACCTGAGGGAGACCAAATTCACCATGCTAATTATGAACAGTATGCTCTAAAAGTGCTTTTTAAGAAATTTTGATTGATCCTCTCTTTTCTAATTTATAGACTTTGAAAGTGAAAATTCCCTAATATTTTGATGTAATTTCACGTTTTTATAGATAAAATCAACAATAAGTGTCTGAAGAAAAATCCCTGACTCCATGCTGTAGTACTTTGTTCAAGTGTCATAATGACATCAAAAGCAAGTTTATAGCTGTCCAGGTGCCTGAGAAAATCAGGTGTATAAAAATGGTGTTTTTGTCCCCAAAATCCCAATATTACGTCACACGATGAAGTTAAAGCTGTGTTCCAAGCATAATTAGATATTTTGAAGATACGTTAAATGAATGTGACAGGAATAAAAAAGCCAAGACCTTTATTTTAAGAGAAAATCTCAAACCTACATTCCCTCCTTAAGTTTCGCACAGGTTTGGAAATCGTTGGCAAACGCGTTTTTTTTTATTTCTAAAATTTTAATATTAGTGTTGGTACAAGCTGGCTAAACTTGTTTGTTACATGTCCTTTTAAAGGTATGTTTACCACTATATGCGTATACCCAGTTATGTCCTGCCACGCCTGCTAAAAGGTACAACTGCGCTACTTCAACATTTAATATAAGGGACGATTCATTCAATATTCTGTGTATTTATTGGTTGGCCTACATGTTGGCGACAAGAAATTCAAGTGTATTTACCTTGCGAGTTTCGATACTTTTCTAAACTCCATTTCTGACCTCATAATAGCATTCATTCTAAAGACAGAGCTTTTTTCGCATTCATCAAATCGATTTTTATACCGAAAGTGTTTGTCGCCTTTCAGCATTGAGAGTCCCAGTATGTAATATTGCAATTCTATTTTTAATTAGTTATCCCATCCAAATATGTTTTAAGCATGTCACATTCAGGGCATACAATACCAATCAATTTAAATACTAGCTCCAAGTCGACAAAGAAAATTCGCCTGCTTTACCGTAAATGGTAAGAGGATAAAGCTACTCCATTACTTAATAGCTGCACAAATATACGAACAACCGCGGTGATTAAAGCATAAAGGTGACTATTATGGCTTTATATTATTATAAAGCCGGCCCCTGCTGCAATTCTTGGTATTATGTCATAATAATATTAACCTTTTCTCCCCGGCATTTTGTGTTTTCTATTGATCCCGATGCTGTGCGATTCACCGTTTGATCATATTAAAAGAGTAAATAGTAGAGTCAATTATTCTTGCCTAATCATTGATCATTGTTAACTAGATCACAAGTTTCTTACTGGCATGTTAATCTTTTAACTGGAGGGGACGAGCAGCTTAGGTTTTCGAAGCATTTTCCCGAACTTCATTTGTCTGCTTGAATCTTAATTTTTCATTACTGTTCCATTAGTAATAAGCCAGGTTACGTATTTTCATGAATTGGATCACTCAATTAACGTATCGACCTGCTTACCAATTACCTTCGTTAATAATGTAACTGCCTTGTAGACGTCCGAAAATAGCGGTCCGTCGCAGGGCGATGAGTGCAGAAAAATTCGAAAAGATTACTGATTGAGGACAAATTCTTTAAAGATGAACCGGTTTCATACGTGCCACGAACAATGCTTACTTTAAATTTTTTTCTTATATGGCCCAGAATATCAAAGGACTAGCTTGAATGAAATGTGAACCCTGAGTGGCTACTTGGTCCTCGTGTAAAAGTTTATGCTCCCCTCTTACTGTAGGTCCAGCACGATGTTTATGAATTAGAGTAGGGTGTCTTGTTTGTATAGCTTTGTCAAATAATTAGGAAGTACCATATTTAGTCTGTCCCGTGCGTGATGCAGATAATGAAACCCGAACGATTAGCTGAACTTTCATCATAAAAATCGCAACGCCTGTTGACCTATGGATGCCAAACTTGACCCCTGAGCAGCAACAAACGCTTACAGTCAGGTGAGATCGTAACTTTATAAATTCAAGAATAAATATGCCTTTTCAATGAAGATTTGGGCTTTCATTACATTGAGAGAGAGTCAAAAATAACAAATATAGTGTTACATCGGAGAACAATGGGGCATTCAGTTGATCAGCACACCACTTTGAACTTTAAAAGAGCAAATTAACAACCCTTAAATGATTACATGCGTGAGAAAGTAACAAATTTTAAATAAGATAGATAGATAGATAGATAGATGTATGCTTTATATACTATATATATTTTCTATACATTTTAAAGAGCATTGCGAGAGTGAATCTACGGAAGTATGCAATTTGTCAATGTTTACAAACAGTAAAAGAAATGTGAAAGACAATTCCAAGTATAGAGTTATCGAAGTTTGGAATTTTCTTGTCCAGTTTTAACAAAAGCATAAAACCATCATGTTCACTTTTAAACTCAAACCTGATTATTTTGGGTTTCTGGTATTATAACTATAGAAACATAAGGATTGAATACAAAATTCGATTACAGACGTCTGTATCAAGCCGTTCAAGACAGCAAGATTTAGCACGGCGTTAATCTTAATACGGAGCAGCATATGGGAAGATGCCGGTTCTCATTTGCAGAATACAACAGCAGTGTTACTGTTACAATAAGACACTGTCTTGCATGATCGATTTCCTGGAAAAATGTGAGAATGGGAATCTGCCAGGTGGTTCACGTACGCCGAAACAAGCACCAGTTTTACGGATTGTAATACTCTAGAGCTCAGCAAATTTTGGGGCCTTTCCCTGTATCGTGTTTCCAGAAGTAAAATACAAGAGAAGTCACCAGAACTGTAATGAAACGTAAGCGCCGCTTCGACTGGGTTTAAAGTAAATGTATTTTGAGTTTAAAACGTGTCACTAACCCGTTGCGTATTTTCACGTCTAAGACTCAATGAATTTTTATTTTATTTTAGGGGGCGTTTTCAGCCCTGGGCACAAAGTGGCCACTCAATCCTAATAACCGAGTGCTCCTCTCCGTTTTTTAAAGAGGGAAATGGGGGGGGGGGGTGCATATTGATTTATTTTGATTGACAGGCAACAATCAGTCACGACATATCAAAAATCTCGCTCCTGTTGCATTTTGATTAAATTCCTGTACATTACTGCATATTTCATGGGGTATGTCACGTTACGTTTAACTGATGAACAAGAGCATTCCAAACCTGGGCTGCTTTGATTTTATTTCAAATGTAGAAAAAGGAATCTTTTCCCAGTCAAACTGAATTTAAGCTCAGTGAGATGAAGATGGTACTAGTATCTTAATGTGACTGAATTTCATTCTCCGCCCCCCCCTCTCTCTCTCTCTCCCTCTCTCTCTCTCTCTCGTCTTCCATGCAGTCATATTCATGAACGAAATGAAAAGAAAACGATAATGACCCCGAATACGACTCAACAAATCTTCTGTAGTAGGTCAGCGTACCTTAAGTAAATTTAATTACGCAATTTTTACTGATAATAAGACTATAATACCACGGTTAGGAATGGCTGTGATTTTAATAATTGTCCAGTTGCTTCTGTAACGTAAATAAAAAATATTTTTCGACGTCGAAGCGTCTTCACAAATTGTACAAAAGGTATGTTTAAGTCGGTCAGCGGTGAATATATGTGTAGTCATGTTTATTTTACCGTAGGGGGTAGGAATAGTTCACATTATGTATAGTGTTGTTTACCAAATCGAAGAGGTTCCCAAGGTAGGCATATTTTAAGTCAAGCATATCTTGTCAATTACAACTGAATATCATGTCAGTTTAATTGTTGTTTTATTGACCACCCGCGATGAAGACTTCCCACATCTTCCTCCCCTCTCTCTCCCTCCGTCCCTCTCTCTCTCCTTCCCTCTCTCTCTCCTTCCCTCTCTCCCTCCCACTCTTCCTCCCTCCCTCCCTCCCTCTCTCTCCTTCTCTCTCTCTCTCTCTCCCAGATAAAGAACACAGTGTCTTTTCTTATTCTACATAAAACACTTGTGTCAATACACTGTGTGCATGTAAGCCATGATAAACCTAAGTTTCCCGTCAAGTTTCATCAACGTTACGTCACATACTTATGTTACGTCACAGCCCTTCAATCAATCGCTGTATAACATGTAACATATGTATAGGGGACAATGAGATCATTCGCCTCAATGGCTCCAAACAAACCACGGATTTAAAACAAAAATCCTATTCCCGCAAGGCAGTTGAAACCACGGTTGTACACTTTATGACTTTTTGTCCTTTGCTATGTACTTATATAGAAAAAAGCAAACATGCAAACACACGAAATCATCATATACAATTATATTATTTGCTTACTATCCACGTCTCTATTGGTCACTGATATCTGAGGATAAATTAACGACAAAATATGTACTTGACTTAATCCCAGAGTTAAAGGGGCGTTTTGTACCTATAGTTCGCTGCAATCTCCTGTAGCTAATACATAGTACATATACTTAACAAGACATCTAGTTTGCTGTGTGATTATTGAGCATGGACACCCCTGCGTGGACTTAGTCAATTTTACAAATAACGCAAATTATTACAAGTTATCTTCCTTTCTCTACTCTTTCACAGATATATCATTTCTTCTCCACACTCAGGACATATGTGCATTGTTAATTGTTGCATTCTTCGGTAAATGTTAAGGAAATGTTAACCAGCATTATCCACCTGTGTTTCATAAAGTTGGATAAAATCAGAAAGTCAATGTTTGTCCAGCATTTTCTCGTTTCGTGATCATCTTAGCCATCTCTACCAGACGGTGGCCGAATTTTTGTTGTTGAAGTAGGGTCAGGTGTTAAACAAATATTATAACAAAACGCTTCACAATGTACAGTGCCATGGCTCACTGATTAAGTGCATGTTCTTGGCACGTCAGAATTTCTCATTGGACCATATATATTTAAGTAAAATTGCATGACCTTAGCAATCGTTTGGAAAGAACTATTTTAAAAGAAATCATTGAAAAAATTATATATTTATATATTGATTTATTCTGTAAGCAAAGCAGTTACAAAATGTCATCTGTCCGTAAGCTAAAGACACGAAAAACACACCAAATCCTAGGCCTGTGAAAACTTTCCACTGTATACCGAATGAAGTATTATATGGAATATATCTTTTTAAAACAAAAGTTTAGTCTAATTTCATAGACTTCTCTTGTGGTGTTTTTACATCAAGGAATACATGTAAGCACGGAGCTTCCCGGCAGTAGAACGATCGAGGCTTCGATTTATAAATGGGCATAATTTTGATTTCACTTTTTATATTATAGTCATAATGAATTTCAATTCAACAAAACGAATAAAGTTTATACACACAATTTCCTGTTTGTTTTAGTTTTGACATGACGTTTCCATTTCTCTTATGGCGCTATTTATATTAGCGCTTGACATATTGCCTTAATATTCCTGTGGGTTCCAAAGATTCTTTGTACCGAACGAGTGTTCTACCAAAGATAAAGGCTTCATGGATGAAAAACTTCCTTTATTAGTCGTGCCTCATTTGTCTCACAAAATTGGTTCAAAGCGCTTTTTATTGTAGGCATTCCATTAAAGGTATTAAATTGAATGTACTGAATACCGCGTTTGCTTTGATTGAGCATTTTAAGGACACTTAACACTACGGAATTATCACACTAATTATGTTCCAAATGAAAAGGGAATAATGTGAATAAGAGCACGCATTGTTACCCAGAAAATAGCTACAGTTTCCAGTATATCACACGCACCTGTGGTAAAGAGAAATCTCCCATAGGTATGCACAGCACAACGAACACACCTTACCTGGCAGCACTGGTTATTTCCATGGTAGAATCTTGCCTTGTCTCAATCCATGGTAAACTGGCAGTTGTGGAACTATCATACGTTTTTTCATCCCCCGTAGCCCTAGGAACGAAACTCCATATTGACAGGCATATCATTAATATTTGTAAAATGTTCCCGCTGTACATTGTCAAGGAGCCGCCGTGAAGTCAGTCACTGAATCAGTCGCGTGAGGAGTTCGCTGTCCAGGTAGACAGTTAAGGAGACGAGGTGGAGAAATGGTTTGGAGTTGCGCACCCGCGAATTTAACTTCCGGCAACAAGACTGCTGTGCCGATGGAGGGAATTCTCTATCGAATCTAAGTTCTATCGTGCCGACACGCGTGCGGCAGGCGCTGAGTAAATATATACTGCCAGTCAGAGAGTTGCCTTCTGATACTTGTGCCGTTCACCAATGGATATTTCTAGCTGCTGGTTGCATAACGGCCTCCTGTGGATGTTTTTGGTGAATTATTCAATTATGTCAATTCACATATATGAAACAAAACGGCCATGTATATCTTAGTTTAAGCCTCACTTTAAATATACGTAGACTGTTCTAACTAATTCAGTAGTCCTTATTTCAGCGCAGGGAACTATAAAGTGCTCCTGAATTATTATAAATTAATATATATGATGCTTTCCAAGTGATAATTTGTCGATCTGAGTTGCAGACAAAAAATACGCCTGAGGAACCTAGTGTCTTCCGATACTTCACTTCCTTCTACATTGAGTGTACCAAGACGAACAATGTTCACTCATGAAACGGTCAAATCATCGATACATCTTCTCCCGTCCAAAGACATCCTTTCCAATGAGGCAATCTCCCCCTTCCGTCGTAATTGATTTTGTTAAAGATCCCTCCCCATTCGGACAGAGTAGCCGGACGCTGCTGACTGCTGACCAGAAGCTCATCACTTACTGCGCCCACGACCGCGCGCAATCGACCCATTAAGTTCGATCTATGCGAGAATCTATCAAAAAAGGCTTGCACTGCCGCGGGCATTTGCTACTTGACTAACCAGAGTAAATAAACGAACTAGCTGTAAGTGATTGAGCCTATAAAGATGCACTAAGTTCTGGTCGCATCTTTCGTCTTAAATTTGTTGCAGTTTATCTATACGGTACGTTGCTTCCACTATATTTTATGCTTTCTGATTCACTCTGTTGTATAGTGTTATTTTAAAGTGAAAGTGGCGATTTTTTTCTGCATCAGTGTTTGGTCATTTGTAAGAATTATAACAGTATGTGAATTTATACCACATCTAAAAATTTGAGGTTCTTTATGACGACAATCTGTTAAGGAAATTGACCTAGAAAGGGCGTTTTATGTGACAAAGTTTTAAATGGATGGGAAATGAAAACCTGACACTAGTCTTTATAGGAAATTACCGGAAACAGAATCAAATACCGTTTTGATGGCTTATTTCCCTTTGCCAGTTTGTATTCTTTGCCTTTAAATGTTGCCTTCCTTATTATTATATTTTCTTTCTTGTTTTATTATTTGGGCTGTCATATGAAATGCCGTTATTATCGTTCACGTTTATATGACAAATGGAAATAAAATTAACACACGCACACAAACTCGGGTTGGAACTCGGAAGTAAACACACTTACAGATAGTGCATTTCCACTGTTACTGTATATACCAATACTAAGTTGAAAAAAGAAGATATAGAAAGAAAAAAATGTTAAGCACTTCTCCCTTGGTAATGTAAATATTGAGAGTTCAACTCCTAAAAGCACCAAGCCGCTCATTCCGAACCCAAGAATAGTGTTCTCGCCACATGAGTGGATCTGCCGTTTAATGTGTTAATGTTGAAATCCTTTCCATTTCATTACCCTTGACACGAGCTAAGGATAGTAAACTCCTTCCTAGATCTTTCGATTAGGTGGAATCCTTGCCATGAATTTAATTTTCAGTCCGTTTCTATTGACTGCCGTTGAGATCCTCAATATACTAAAATAAACGTGTGCAAATTCTTTGCTTAGGCGCGGTGCATCGACTGACACCATTGTGTTTTCTTTTTTGATCCTTAAAGAAAGTACAATTTTTCATTAAGAAATCATAATGAAATTTAAGATGGGTGTTTTGGATAGTCATATTTCAAAAAAGAAAAGTGGCACTGCAATTTTATTTTCTGGGCGCAGCCATCTTTCAAGTGATATAGCTGTACCTGTGTCCAGAGATTTATCTCTTGACCCCGGCAGACGATTTACAGAAGATTAGCAATGTAATAGTACAAGTGGCTATCTCATTGTATACGGCCTGGGTTTTGCGGGGGAATAGCCGCAGGGTGCAGCTGAACCGTAAGATCGATTAGATACATATGACGTTTGCTGCAAGAACATAACACAGCGACACCTCGTGGGTTAAAGAGTATGTACTTTGGCGCCGTTTTGTTGTCAATACAAACATGGCTACACCTGGTGTGTGTCCAGTTCGTTGCAAATTTCGTTAGCTGTGTGTAATGGTCGTCTGCTCATTGCCGGGGGCTTGCCGGCCGGCACGGGGTTCAAAATGACCCAAGGCTTGACCGAAAATTTATACGACACGCGCGTGAAATTACATGAAAGAAGATTCAATTTAGCCTTTCACCTGTTGGGGTTTATTTAACTCTATGATACGACGCATTGGCCATCTGGTTTATTGCATATGTATCAAGTAAAACATTGAGAAGAGCTAAGGAACTTAAAATAGAAAAAAATATTCAACCTGCATGACGTGCAAATACGCACTTTTTAAGTACGTTTGTGCTGTAAAGTAGATTGTTGGATTAGGCCAACGTAGATTTTTCATCCATTATTCATCCTTTATTTTGAGAAATTTTCATACGTACTTTTGATATTTTAAACCCTAAGGATGCTCAAATTGCTACAAGCCCAGGCTCCTGTCTCTACATAGGTTTTCTCTTTAGAAGAAAAATACTGACATGAAAAAAGAGAAATATTCAAAATGGTCACAAACAGCCACAAACTAATCTGCCGTTAAATTTGTTTTTGAAGACGCCGTTCATAGGAAACAGGTCTGCTTTTGTATTTTGTTTGAGTTCTGTTTCAACAGCTTTCAGAGAAGGTAGTAATACAAATCCAAGACTATAAGTAGGATGTTTTTGCATAACACTGTGATTTTAAAACTTAAGACCGTGCATGAAAATAATAGCGTGGATTGGGAGGACAAAGGGTCTTTTGGAATGATCACGTTATTGTAACATGTCAGTTGACAGCGATATCTAAATATCAATAATCATAGTTTATATGTATATTTAAACAAAACTGTGATACCACTAACAATCGCACACACGCTTGTTGAAAATATAAGTTTAGAGTCACGCAGCCCTATCCGTTATAATGTGATTTTCAGAATAGATTTTCCACTTCACTGAAATCAAGAAAAAAATACTTGTATTCAGTCAGTGACGAATAGTCAAATTAACCAGTGGAGCTGGGTTTCAGTAGTTCACGTTTAAATATTACGGAGTTATAACGGTTCAAAGTGAGGCAACTGCATCATGAATCTGTGTCCAGTGTTTGACATTGCAGCATCGGCAACAGTCTGTTCACATGGATGAAAAATAATTACTTTAATCGTGCACAGCGATGTCTCTTTGATCGTTAATTTCCGAGACCAAATAACCCTTGACTATAATCCAGTGAGTCACTTCAACCTATCACAGATTTAGCCCAAATTCGATTTTGGTTAACGTGTCAAGTTTTTGGTCTGATGCACCGAATATATATAACAATATTGGCTTTGTTATCTCTAGTTTTATTAAACTCAAATATATATTGACCTTTATATTCTTTAAGCAAGATTTTTCATCATTAATATGGTAAAATGTACTGAAGAAATGACCTTGGAAGCAGGAGCAAGCAGGTTGATACTGAATAAAATGAAGAATACAGATCGGTACAAACTCTTCTTCAGGAACGGATTTGAAATCCGCCCTGTTTGAACGTCATATTTATATATATATTGCGATTCTTCAGCCACCGTCTTCTGCTTCTTCCCTAAACTGGAGGTTCTTACTCAACTCTTGAAATGTCAGCTGGAAAAATTAACTAATATAACATGTAAGTTGTGTAACTTTTCACCTGTAGTGATTGTAGGGCACTAGACGTAACACATTGGTGGATAACTTGTTTATTGAACAGAGCACTCATTCCATGTTCTTACATTCTGATTAGTCAGGAAATTTGTGCTGGAATTCTGATTAGTCAGGTAATTTGTGTTGGAATACTAAAGATTCGAGTCCATTATATTAACTGAACCTGATACGGCTTTTCTGTTACCAAAGCTGCAAAGAATAACAATGTCCGCATCTTCCTTCTAGAGCTAAAATAAAATTCAGTATGTCGTCCTATTTAACTTTTTTTTGTAAATAATATTCTACATCAAAATTGTGACTTGACTTAAAAACATAAATGAGAGCGCTGTAGCTTTTATAAAGAAAGTCAAAAATACGAAATATTAATTTTTTACGTCTAGGTATGAAAATAACTGGGCATCAGGAGTACAGTAGCATAGAATTATGGATTGCGATAGTTGAGAAACACGTGAATGCTACTGCAGAACAATAAAATAATGACTACACAGTAGGCTGACAGTAGGTTATCAAATTAAACTGACAATCTTTACATATTTTTGCACTCTTCAAATTATTCGAACTATCGCTTCCCAGAGTATTTATTATTCAATTGTATGTAACGTAAAAAAATCATGCATTATTGAATGTTAACCTAGAAATGTTAATAGCAAGTCAAGCACGTTTAAGGTCCATGCTGTTTTAATTAACTTCGACGTAGCATTTGCTTAAATGGGAATATAACGTCAAAATTAGACCCCATTCCCATAGATTTTAGATCGATCTATCCCTGTGGGGAGTCTCACTAGATTACTGTCAGCTTATCCGGCTTAAGCGTCTGTCACGCCTACTTAAAGCTGTAAGGGGGTTATTAACTATGGTGCACGCTCGGCTGACGGCAATTTAGCGTGAACCCCCAGGGAGTTAGGTAGATCTAAATTTTAATCTCTGGATCGATCTAAATCTCTGGGAATGCACCCTTAAACATTTGCCTTCAATCATTTTTCTCTCAACTTTTGTCAATGGGGTACACACGTCATCACCCTAAGACACTATTAAATAAAATAAAATTTGACAAATATTGAACAAGTCTGTCACTATTTTCAATTGAATTCCGATAAATCTAAACAAACACTCGGCAATCACCCTGCTGGTGATGCTATTATGCCCATAAGAACCTTGTGTATACCCCTATTGTTAATATGTTCCGTCTGAGGCTCCACCCGGTGCGTGGGTTATGCGTACAGGCGATTTTTACCCTCCTCTATGCACCGGGTGGCATTCATTTAGGTTTGTACAAAGTTAATGGGAATTTTAAAGCCCCCCCTCCCCTTCCCTCCTCTTAGATGGCAATATCAATCAGTAGCTCTCTCTCCGTCCTAGTATCTTCTTGCCTATACCTCAGTCTGTGTGTTATCCGAGTATCCATCCAGGGTGATCAGCTGGGCAAAGGGGGTCGTGGTGGTGCACTACAAATAATACAGTAAATTATCAGCGGTCAGATAAAGTGATATATTAATGGATCTAAATTCAACGTACGTGAAGTAGAATTTCATAATTCAGATAAGGCGATTAATATACTTTATCTTCCAAACAACAATCGATGCGTTTAAAATCGGTACATGTAGAAGTACTTCAATGATTACTTCTAGATTTATTTGAAATACGGAACATTCCCCAGCTGATTTTAATTTAGACCCTACACGAAAAAAAACAGGGATGTATAAAAGCAAACAAAAGGGGCTGAAAAGATCTCTGTTCAGACCTCTCAACAGTACTTGTGCTGTATCTAGGTGTGTGCAGACAGGAGTATTTTGGACTGGAAATTGGTCCAACTTGCGTCATAAGTTTCGAAGTGATTTCATTTTTTTTCTATCGGACTTATTTATTTGCAATTTTCGACTCTAACACACATTTCAACTGAATAAATTCTCTTTTGAACGCAGATGTAGCTACTGTTACAGGCGGTGGACTTACCTTCACCGCCGTGTCACCTGGAAGCACATCCTCGGAAGCGTCCTCGCCATCTTTAAGAGGCATCTTTCCCTTAATAAGCAGCTGTGCATTGGATTGGAATTCCTCCGAAAACGTGATCTGAAATAAAGACATTCCTCTAAATAGTGAAATAGACCCTTGCTTGTACTCACCAACACTGAGAGCAAGCAGCAAGGGTTGGTTAAAATTATTTTGGATATTTCACTTTCGGAAACACATCATTTACATCCGTAGCTATCCATGGATTTTTTTATTAGAAATTATCCAAGCAAGTATAAACAGAAGCACAATATAGGGGCATGACAGACACGCAAGCAATCATGATGTTATATTGTACCACTTTTGTATACTGTTACTTAATACATGTACTTTATACATGTACAGGTATTTGCTGAGAGTCGGGTTAAACGCCAAAGGGATAAATGATAATAAGAAATTCAACAAAAAAAGGCAAGCAAGGAATTTTGTCATGTCATCAAAACGGTACAGAAAAGCACCATGCATGATGCTGGTTCATACCAAATACCTTAATACCGTTTTATCTAAAACATTACACCCACTAAATACTTACGTGCTTTCTGAAGGCGTCAATCTTGGTCTTGTAAAATAATTCCAGAATAGAAATAATTATCCCCATCATCATCCCACAGAGTAGTATGATGAATATACCGGCGATTTTAGAAATGCTAAGAGACGAACTGGTGTCCTCTCCCTTGAAATTCATGGAAAAGAGAATAAAGAGAAAAGAGAATAATTAAATCTGGAATAATGACACCATTAATTTCAAGCCCCACGCACACTGTGATTTATGGGCTGTGCTACCAGATTCCTGAAGACTGGTGAAGAAAGGTGAAAACATACATGTACATGTAAAAGCCAAGATATGCAAAGAAAAATAAAACTAATTTCAACACACACGTTGAGCTGACGGTCGAAAACTGGTAGATGAGCTCAGAGTTCACAGTGTGCACCGGTGTTCAACCACGAGAGAGTCCCGTGTGATACAGGGCCCGGTTTCCATTTAAATTTGTACAGGTAAGGCCAAACTGTAAGTATTTCAACATCTGTAGGAATGCTCGAAACATTTACGATGTTCTGGTTCAAATGTGCAATGAATGCGATGAAAAATATCAACAAGTCGGTGGCGGCGTGTGGAGGGGGAGCAATAAATATTTTCTCTTGTCATGCGCCATTTTAACATCATGACAAAACTAGATCTAAACACGATAAGGGCTTTACAACTGTTCATACAGTGTGTAATGGAACCTTCCCATTGCTGACAGGCTTCCCTACAAACGTCTGGTTATCCCTGCCTACAAAAAGCACAAACATGACTTTATTATCTCTATCATCGTTTACACCTTGCTTAGCCTGCGTAGTGATCGTATTATGCCATACCTTTTTATTGGTATCCTGCCTGTCTTTACAAAGCCCTCTTCTACTGCTGTCCTCTTCCCACCAGTATTTTCGCCTCTCCTCAACGAATGCGGACTCCACTAGGGTTAGGAGCTGCAGTGTGACCACGTTCCTGGAAATACACGGACAATTCATGATACATGGTGGACAAGGCAATGGGTGTGGTGGGGGGGGGGGTCAGTAATTCCCCACCATAACTCTAAGGCAGAAATTGAAGTATACACAGTGAACATAAATCTACAGCATGAAGAATGTAACTTTTCTCCCTTTCAAGTGGGTTCATTGTGGGTTTCGATGCGCAATTCTGTGTATTGTAAAAGAAGGTAATGCTACGTAAAAGCCAATGATGGTGTATTTTCCAAAACTGCTGGAGACAAAAAAAAAATGCCGTTAGACTTGACACTTCTGTTTATCATTATTGCCTTGGGTCAAAATTCATTAACCAGGTATCTTACTTTTTACTAAATCCTTTGGGCATTCCGATACCATAACTTCTGGAATTCAGCAGATCCCCAACTCTGGTGGTGGTACAGTCCTCCCTGTTACTGTGATAGTCAATGCTGGTAGATTCCATGAGAAACGCAAATTTGTCGTTCTCGTCCCGGACCCTCCTGACCCCCTCCGCGTTGTTCTTGGGAAAGTTGTGTGGCCGGCTGCTCATGTACGCCCACATACGCTCGTATGTGCTGATTTTGGATTCCTGGAACGGAAACAAGATGTGGTACAGTTTACTTCTATGTGTACAAAGCTTTATATCGCTGAATTTGGAAAAACAACGCACAATATTATATGCCAGTATTTAAAAGCGTTAACCTTACACTGGACTGTGTATTTCTCTGTCTGTCTGTCTGCCAGCCTGATAATTGGTCCTTTCGCTGAACAGAAAGTTTACATGTAAATTGCAAGCTTTTTTAAAAGATGAATGTTTCGAGACATATAAAAGAAACTAATTCTTAATGAAGTACATTGCTATGATCATTATGTCACCATTTCCAGATTCATTCATTTAGATAGATAGATAGATAGATAGATAGATAGATACAGGTAGATAGATAGATAGATCGTCCCGGTACATGTTATATTAGATACGGAATCAACTGTACATGTACTAGTAGATAACAGAATGTGTATTACCCTGAAGAAGTCTCTGCTTGTTCCTTCCCGACTTGTCGCATAGGAGATCTCGGTTTGTGCTGCCAGGTCCTCCGCAGACCCTATGGGGCTGATCATTCTGGACGTGGTGAGAAATGCGGCTAGATTGGCCGTGTAGGAGGAGATGACGATCAGGGTGAAGAACCACCAAACTGAGCCCACAATGCGACCTGACACTGACCTGTCAATATAAAACCCAGCGATTTATCATTATTCAATTTGGCAATGTGAAGGAGTTGAAATAATAGCTAGAGTTTGTCGAAATAAGAAAAAGATATAGTGGCATATTAAATTACAACGTAGCTATATTCTATACCATAAAAATAGCAACATTTTACAGTGCTCATGTGTTATATGAAAAAACATGTGACAAATGCATCATGTGCAGGTCTGCATTTTGGTCAGATAATTTCAAGGTTGAAATTAAGCACAATAATAACCCACCTCGGACAAATTTCACATCCTTGCTGCATGAAGGCCGCCAAGGCGAACCACAAGCTGTTGTAAATGCCGAAGTCATTCCTGACACACGTCTTCTTTTTCCCGTCATCTTCCATGGGATCGTTGATCAACCATTCTGCGGGGCTGAACCGGCTCACAAGGAACAAAACCACGCTGACTCCCAGGTAGGCAAAAGCAATGCACATCCATATTTCCTTGGATAGCGGCACCATGAATATAAACATATCTGTAATATCGAACTGACTTCCGGGTGTTTTACGGATCATGATGCTTATGCCAAGGTTCATGAAAGGTTTTGTGAAGTCGATGACTTTTTCGCGCTCGGCGCTGATGGTCAAGTCACCGATGGCCATATCTGCTCTCTGAAATATATAGAAGTTGGTGTATTTTGACAAGCTAGAGGTTTTTGTACTCGCACGTGCCCCGTGCATGTTCCTTCCAAAACCCAGTCGCATAAAACAAAATGAGCAGTTATGTAAAGAAACAATTGATACATACATGTACTATATGTGCATGTAGTACCGTCACGTAAAGCTGCACATTTGGAGAGTTTTGACATAAAATTGAACAAACCAGCAGATGTCATCCAAAACACAAAGGGGCCCTATCGCGATATCACCAAGCTAATCTAATTTTATGCTGATACTCCTGATGGTGTCCATTTGCAAAAGTTTTCAAAGAATTCGGTGGTTAACAAAGGCTTCTGGGAGTCGGTTGCACAAAATAACTTTAGACGGAAACTTGATTTTAACTCTAAGACCAAAACTGTGCTCTATTTCAGCCCAGGATAAATAAGTAGTAGTCAACTAAAATAAGGTAACTGTTGATCTTAAACATTACTGATATATTTTCTGTTACAATGTGACACAATTTTTCATTAAACTAAACTCCCACTGACTTATCTGAGCTCGAATGACACTGCGGGTTTGTTTTAACAAACCAACTTAAAGAAAAACCAACTTCTTGTTTGAAGTGATTTTGTAGCACATGTCCCTGGTTGTCTTATACCGCGAGTTACAGTTAGCACCGTCTCCGGTCCAAGGTTGTCCTTGTCTGCACTGACCTCTGTCATCAGCTCCCACACCATCCCGTTCCATGGGTGGGTCACGTTTCCCTTTTGTTTGCTCCCGTGTGAACCGTCGGCCACCACTCGTAATTCATAATTCATGTTTAAATCACGCATCAGCTGGTCAATGATGTCTTTGCAGAAGCCTTCGTATCTGTCATTCCCCGTCCAGTTACCGCCGTCTGGGCGAGGGTGAATCTTCTCCATCATGTAAGGGTCTCTCTGGGATAGCATACATATTTTAAGATTAGAAAGTTATTTACAGTGTTTGTGATTGCTACACATCATGCATATATATACTTAATGCTGTGTCGTATAGAGTAAACGAGTATATCAATCGCTATTTTACACATATATTGCAAACATTTGTGATTCTCCTTAAAGCAGCTTGAACCTTGGCGAGAAAATCAGTTTGGGTACATAATTAAATAAAATGACGTAAAACAAAAATAAAAATAATGTTTATCTGAATGTCTGAATGTCTGCCGGTTTTACAATTTTCTTGATCAAGAATAAGATAAGAGCTCAAAGTGCATTTTGTAACTCACCAATATAGTCGTAACAATGTACGTTTTGTTGTCAGGATCTACATTTAGCAGTCCGACTGATTTGGTGTCGTGTATAAGATTAAGGCGTGGTCGATTCAAGCGCCGCGGATGAGACTCCCAAGTTCCCAACTGCAAATAAAAATTACAAAGATGTGAAAATGTCATCCGATGAGGTGCCATTTGAATTGCTCTTAAGTTATTACAGTGAGTCCAAGCTTCCATCAACTGGTCTTGTCAGTGGCAAGGAGTTGCAAAGCAGTGAACTATGAAGCTCAGGCAGGTACCAATAAGTCTAAAAAGACCAAGCTATCATTTCACAAAGAATCTTATTTCCGTAGTTGACTTAGCTGGGCTAAGTGACCTAGATAGGTCAACTACATTGTAGCCGACTCGGAGTGTTTAGACCAATTTGGGTATTACTGTTTTGTGAAACAAGCCCTTCGTGCTAAATTTTGATTTGGAAAAGGGTAATTGCTACCCCCACGACCTTTGTTTGACAGAACTGTTAACTTGAATATGACCTAGTATTATATTAGTATGGTAAAGTGTATGGTATTTTGTATAATAACTCACCTTTGCTGGACCCTCCTGTGACGTTGTTCCAAAAAGATAAAGGGTGAAGTTTATTCGGTATCCGTCTTCATCAAATAATATTTTTCCTGTCAATCCGTCCAGCTCCACCTACGACAAAAGTAGACAAAATTTGGCAATTAATAGTATTATCTATAAAAAAATTTTCTACCTTTGTCAAAGCTTTTTTACAGGTGACGAAAAAAGTTAAACACAGTGTTTAGTTTACCTTTTTCAAAGCGCCTATCAATTTCTCCCCGTATATCCATGGTTTTGGGGCATTGGGCCACTCTGCACATGCTAGGCCGCCGCTATTCTTGGGATACGGGTTATTGGTGGGAAAGTTGGAAGAACCGTTTTTATGTAACAAGTCCATGGCTTTGATGAAAACTGTCAGAGAGTCGGCCGCAAATGCTGCTCCGTTCTGAAATATTTATTAGAATATTCCTTAGTTGTGACTGAAGTAAGAGGGCATTCTGTGAAAGATGTGTTTTTCGTTTGCACGAAAAATTAGTTGATATATGAGAAAACAGAGTTGGCATTGTTATGTAGCAACCAGGAGGTCAATATAAATCAAGGATTTTCTTTCTTTTAGGTACACTTTACATTTCTTATTTAGACCACTACTTCCCTATTACTTTGTGCACCAAATTACATTCTGCACCCAAAAGGAACATTTAAAGAATCTCTCCTAGGCTGCACCGTTAGTTTAATTTTTCTTTTAGGCACTACATCATGTACTGTAGACTATTCGAACAACAATTGCAATCGTTGGGAAAACATACTGAGGTAGGACAGGTGTTGTCAAACGATCCGCACTTCAGGTCGCATCTCCTGTAGACCTGATTATATTTTTTTACTGTGACATCGGTGTCATAATCCACCATGTGAAAGCCAGTGATGTTCATGCCTCCAGCCGGGAATGCTTTGAAATCGATCTCGTTTGTAAACTGAAATCATGAAACATTGTGCATGTAGAAGTCTTATTGTTACCATTTTTGTTAGTAGCATCATTATAATTTTGCATTGCTGTAGACTTTTGATTTGACGTGAATGTTAGACCGTGTTAAAGGGATAAAAACTCTTGATTTTGACGGGAAAAGTGCCATAAAACAGATTTTCTTGGGGTAAGCGAGGATTTTCTCATACTTACCGATGGTTAACGAATCCGTTCCAACATTGAAAGTTAGTCAATTTTATTTTTGTATTAATCTCTTAAGAGATTGCAAGCACAGGTTTCAGTATAATTGTGATAACCGTAATGGTAGTAAAATGGATTTTTTTTATTTCTATGTGTGTTTCTACAATGTATTTGTTGTGGAATTTTGAATCTCATGTGGACAGTGATTATCCCTTGTATATGCACAAATATGAAGCAAAAAAATGCCATAATCGAAAATACATGGCCAAAAAGAATGTTCATTGGCTAGTTAATCAGTATACATATAAGGACAAAAAACGAGCTTTAACTCAACATGTTCTACAGTAAGCTACATGGTTTTATCAGTGGTGAACATTTCTCACGCACATCGTATAGAAACTGCAAATAACAGCTGAGATAAGAAGGACTGTTCAGCAGTATTTGTATGGCTATCTTATCCAATGTTAGCTGTTACTAAAAAAAATGGATTCTTTAAAAAAACTTCTGGATTCAAAAATAATTTACTTACCAATCTTGCTATCAAATAGTTATACAGCAGCTTGGTCTGCGGTGTTTCTGTAAACTAATAAGAGAGTCATTACCTCCTGCTCCTCATTAAATAAGTACCAAAGATGATCAGTAAAATGTTCAGAGAAAGAAATAATTACGGTGACCGCATATTTGTATACGGTTGCATCTTCAGCAAAGAAGGCTAATGGTTGCGTAAAAGTAATTGGGCTTGCTAAATGGTGTATAGTTTGTGTACATATTTCAATGGTATTACCTTATGAATGTACAGTATTCATACATAGCTGGTGTTATGATTTTGTAACAGTATAACAAAAACGCTACCCTCGTCTGTCTTAAGTTGACCACACATGCTGATATTGGCAAAATCAATAGTGATGTGATACACTTTGAATGCAGATCTTTAGACTAAAACATAAAATAGAAAGGAAAATTATTTTTGAAACTCTATGAAGACAATTTAGTCTTTCGCCAGAATGTGCACAAGGCCCATGTATATAGCATTGTCAGATGGCCCGAAGCAATTCACACATGAACTTACCCGCCTTTTTAGTACGGTGTTAGTGTCGTTTAGTGACATGTCAATTATGACATTGTGTTTCTTTTCGGACCCTGTCTTGTCCATGGCGGCTAACTTGGCCAAAGCGTCCGTCACGTTGGTGACGTACTTAAAATGGATGACGACATAGGCACCGGCGTTATTTATTGCGCCCACCACGTGGTACATTCGAGCCAGCCCTGTGGAAGAGAATAAAGTACTCGTATGATGACTCTCTCTCTCTCATTTTACATCCGAAGTGGAATATTGTGTACATGGTTATTTCCAAAGACATACTCAGTTATCTTTAGTTAACACTCACAATTTTCCTGATTGCGATAACTAACACAACTTTTCAATTTTTGTGTCACTAAAAACTTTTTAGTACAGAGGAAAATGGGGAAAAATACATATTTTTAACCAGCACAAGTTAGTCTAAAAAGCCATTTCAAGTTTTATTGAAACACAATACAGGACGTTCACAAACCTTCTTTATTTGAATCGTAGATGTAGGTGACCGATTTCCAGCGTCTTAAAAGAATGTAATCAACCAGCGCCTGCGCATAACGTGGCTGCATATGAATCATGTAATCACCATGTGGTCTGTACGAGATCTCGGGAGAAGTGGGCGTGATATAGGGGATGTGATACAGACCGGTCGTTGAAGCCACAAAATCGGCTGTGAAAGTGTCGTAGATGCCAAATATGGCAAAAACTTTCCACTGCAGTGTGTTACAAACTGAAATCAAATTGACAGTCCTTAAGGTCTATTCAAGCTGGACATGTCAACGGTTATCATGTCTCTATGTTAAAAATAAGGTGTGCGTAAATGATCATGTTGCAAAACTTCTGTTGAATATCAATGCTACAAAGTTATTTTTATCTTGCACGTGTCATACAGTGTATGTCACTTTACAGAGCGCGAACGCCCACAATTGCGTTCCTTTGGACTAACAGACATTACATCATCGATCAGCTTAATATGTTGTTAATGATAAAATAGGCAATCATGCAATTTTCACATTCCAGACATGCAGCTGGTCTTTAAAATCCTTAAACCTATTACACTTTTTAACTTCTGTCTTGTATCCTTATTTGCTGTTACATGCCTTGTCCATTAAGATACAGTGTGCTTTCTTGTCCTTAACCTATGTTAAATGTAACAGCATTGGAATTCTCTGTCAAACCAAATTCAATTTATAGTCATGGGTACGGTTAATTTTAACTCTAATTCACTCAACAGTCCTGTTGTTCAGCCCACTCGCATAGTCAACTACTATTCATACAGTTCCATAGGGACAAAGTGGTTTTGGATCCTTGTAAGATATACACAGGTAAGTGATGTGATTAAGAAAACCCAAGTCACAGAGGTATTAAAGCTCAAGATGTTTTGTCTTTAAACTGGCACACTGAAGTCCGACCCTTCTCAGTTGGCTGTCTGAGTGAGATGAGGTAGCCCTGGGAAGCCAGTCCTTTGGTTTACCAGTGTGACAGGAATGGTAGACCGCTAGGCACCGTAGTCTGTTCACCATGGCTTTATACAGGTGACATTCGTCCCATATATTAAACCCAATACTCCCACTAACCCTAACCTGTACTACTATTCATATTGGACTCCGGAGTTCCATTCTTAGGACTACTATTCCTGTCACATCGGGTACAGTGTACAACCTACCTTATTTACTGTGGCAGTAGATGAAAAAATGAAAACAATAGAAATCCATGTTATACACACACTGGACAATAGAAGTGTCACCCCCTGAATCACAGTAAGTTATAATGCCTGGTCTACTTATAATGTGACTAATGAGTACAAAACCGCTGTACCATGGAATTGTATTGTTGTTGTTTTTTTGTGAAATTTGATGTAAATAAAATAATACCAGGAGCATATCATTCCACAGTCATTTATCTCCCCCAAAGTATTGGTTCAGTAGGGGTGACACTTCTACATGTATTGTACAGTGTGTGTATGCTTCGCTAATAGTCATCAGATTTCTGAGAAAGGACGACCCTTTTATGTGAAAATAATCCCTAAAGACTTACTTACTGGTGTAATTGTAGTCAAAGTTGTTTCCAATGTTTATGAAATTTAGAGAGTGTGTATAGGAAAATTTGAACCTATAATTGGTATAATTTCTTCCTTCAATGAATCCCTGAGCATTGTGCCGACAGAGAGTTCCTAAATATGCATATCGATACGCCAGTTCTATATCCCCATGTCTAGGTGCAGTATTAGATAGAATGAGACCTGAAAGGAAATAGATAGAAAGAATAAAATATTCCATATCACTGATCAATCTGACTTTGGGTCTTTTCATTTTGTTAATCTATGTAGTTTAATGTAGATTTATGTTATCGGTATACATATTTACTTAAATCATAAACGGAATTAACAAAAGAAATTTGAAGAAGCGTTTAAAGTTATTTCCGAGTGGAAAAATAGTTGCTGTAAAAAGCAAACTATTGTAATAATGACGGGCTTTTGCTGAAAGTGAAACAGGGATCTCGCAGTAAGTTGGCCTTTGCTCACTGTAACATGATATAACTATATATAACTATATATATATATATATATATATATATATAATAGCTATTGCAAAACATATAATATACAGTGTAATATCCAAATTGCACAATGTTTTCGTTATTCACGCTCTTATTTTAATACATGTACTTAGTTATCCTTCAAAGTGACTGAGTCATTTAAAAATCTGATATACGTTTGTATATTATTTAATTGCACAACGTGATCCACGTTCTTATTTCAATACTGGTACACGTAGGCCTGCACAGTGATTATTGAACGTGAATAAGGCACTTAAAAAATGTGATATTTGTTTATATCGTTTGATTGTTCCACATTTTATGCCAGCTTTGTTTCGAATGGCCCCTGGCGACAATACGGCGCAAAATTTACATATAACTAATAGTGAATCGGCAAAGGTCTAATCAAAACCTAATGCATTATCCGCTAGGGAACTATCATTGTTTGTGAACACACGCCGAAATGTCGACTTAGGGCCCAGAGAGGATAAAAATGAGGGGCTATGAACACTTTATGCCATTTCGACCAGGGAAGGGGGAGTGTTAATTTAATAACACTGTGCTAATGGTATTTGTATCTGGTAGAATCTTTAAGTTTAGTCTTATAAAGCCGGCTTACAGGTTTGGCCATATGGCGGTGACGTAAAAGTTAAATTTGGACGGGGGGTACAAAGTAAAATCCTTCAAACGTCTTAATTACGTCAGATCACTATATTGCAAGTAATACGGTTACTTGGTGGTTAATAAGAGTGGAACCGTTTTGGGTTGGAAAAAATTAAGCTATGTAACGAATTACATCATACCAGTCTGCATGGTCTTAATTGTCTGCATGAACATGGCGAAATAAACTATCAATTGCTATCATAAAATAGCTATCAAGTGTAATTGCTTCGTCACTGACCACTGAGAAAACATACAATATTAATGCTTCAGATATAAGAGCAGACATTGTCACTCTTCTTATTCCCTTGACATAATTTAATCTGCAACTGCACACGCCAACGACAGAAACAACAGTGCACACTTAACTTAACATTCTGCTCATATTTGTCAAACAGGTTATTCACTCGTAACGACTTTAGCTGCACTACTCAAGTCATTTGTTCCACTTTCCTAACTTAAAAATTGTTTGATAGTTATTGCTTAAGTTAGACAGATAAATGGCATTGTGGAATCTGTCACATTAAAACAGAGAAAAATGCACCTGTCTCTAGTTTACCAAATAGCCCATGCTTTTAAGCTGGAGTGTATTTAACACCGTTTGCAGCACGCGGACAGGAAGGCATTACTCAAACCGCATTTCCTGAATATTTGATTTAATAATATTCCAGCTCTGGGATTGCAATAATATATTAGTTAGAGACTTGCAAGACTTTCAATCGTGCAAATGATGGTCAACGACGTCAAAAAAGGAAGGTTAAAAGTAGAGATGTATCTGTAATGTTGTTGTTTTGATTTCTCTAAAAATTCTACTGAAAAAAAAACCTGTATGCCGAATAAAGTAATATTTGGCAATTGCATTTCGCTTGACAGAAGCATTCCCGTCACCAGCAAAAAAAGAATTAAAAAACAAAAATATAAAATAAAGACAGACAAAACTGAGAAGTTTGATAACGTGCGCAACCGACCCCAACTTTATGGAAATCGGATATCTTCACAGAGACCCTAAAAGGAAGCCACTTTACCCGCTGAACATAATTTGTTTAGAAAACAAAAACTGAAATAAACCCTGTCAACCGAACCTGTTTACAGGATTGCTGTCCCATATCCAACTGATTCATTTTGCCTGGCCTTACCTAATTTTATCTTTGACAAGCACTTTAAATAGCGTGTGTGGATTTTCTTGATGTTTAGTATGGATGCATCATAATAGGTATAGACATATAAGCTAGGCACAGATGTACATGCAAAATCAAATATGACAGCCACACTTACCGACAGAATGCTCCAATATCTTCCCAAAGACGACTCCACCGCTGTATACAGATACCACAAAGATCCAGGCAGCAGGATTCATTTTCCAGTCTCTGAAATATTTTTGTTTCACGGAAACAAATATTCCACCCTTAAGCTTAAATTTGTCTTCGCTTAGGTTTCCCACTATTCTGCATCAGATCGCCCCCAATATCCACCGACGAGTTCCATTTCTGACTGCCACTTCTGCTAGGCTTTTAAGTCGTAATTCCTCTGTAATGCGTGGCGGATTTAGAATCCGTATACCCAAATGGCGTGGAATGCGTTAGTCCTAAGACTTTATTATAGGGCTTTTGTGTTAAAATGATTAATCGGATGGATTCTCGACTCCAGAGATTGCCTTAATGGGTCGCTTGCTGTCACTCCGCGAGGCATATCACTGTTCCTTAATGACAAGACCAAAAAGCTTTCAGGGTTTTTTGACACTGTTATTTTTTTTACCAAACTAATACATATTCAATAAGCGAGTTGATGAAATATATGCGTATCATTTGCTACATCAATTGAGTCAGAATGGTGAGAAATAGATATACACGACCGATTCGGTAAATTGATGTTGATGAAAGCTAATAAGCCCGATGTTTATAGTGAACAAGGCCTGAGTATTGGTTATTAATGTAATTACTGACCATAGTGGTTTTACAGCTGGATCGACTACAAATGTAACAACCGCAGAAGTTTATACCAGCACTGTCAGAGTTTTATGAGTAGTAACAGAAAACATGGCATAATCACATTTTAATAAAAAAAAATGGCTTTTGTTGCTTTGTTCAATTATCAAATTTTCACAAAGTTTTTAGGAATTTGTTAATGGAATAGAGAAAACAAAGCAATTAAAACTGCATGCATCGAGAAGGTTCATATATGTTAAGTAATCTTAAGCTTTTATCGGGAACGTGTGCAAATCGTATTTCTCTTAAATGTAAGCACTTCATGTTGAAAAAATCTCATTTAATGGTTCATTAATTCTTATACCGGCCTTTTAGTCTTCTCAATCAATTGCATAATGGCAGAGCTATTCATAAAGCGTTAAGTGTATTAATGTTGTCTAGAGCATTTGTTTATTTGCTATTTTCCAGTGTAACGGTTAGATACGCAATTCCAAGAACATGACTTATGGCGTACTTTACTTTTGCGGTAATAGCATATGATGCACATTTAATAATTTAGATGCTAAAATCTCTTTACATGCTTTATTTTAAGTGTAAATGGAAAGCGGTATAGTAGGAAAAAGTGACATTATATGGCTTATTATTATATCCATGAACGATAGGCGTTGGTTTGTATGTAGACCTAATATCTTAAAAAGTTCTTCACAATTTTTGGTCCAATATTCAGGAAAGACAGGAGGGTAATATTTAACTGAACCCGGATCTCCTAATATTTTTTTAAAATAATTAAATTTCGATCTTATTTTATAAATCACATGGCGAAGGTTTGATCTCTTGGTGTGTTCTTTAGTCTAAATAATAAGCATCCGTTGGACAAGCGAAATATATTCTTCAGTCGATTTGACAACACGAGTACGGCCATGTTTGCACAGCTATATGTACAACAACCTGTTGTCGATATATGCTTATATGTTCATATAGCAGTATATTTTGTTCACTTGTGATTCTAAAGGATTGAGATCTCGACAGGTTCCGCTCTTATGGTCAAGTAAGATCGGGACTAGAAGAGTGGAGTTGTCGCTGTATATTATATATGACAATGTAATCAAAATTCCTTTCGTCCATATAGGTCTCCATGGACGAAAAAACACAATTTATTGACGTATCAAATAATCACAATAAAACGTTAGGGTATTCAATAGGGTATTTTTTTTTGACTGTCCAAAACCCCACCTCGCCCCATGCGCCATCACACCATGCGTTAACCGGTAACGAAGACGATCAGAAAGCCATTCATTTAGATAGTTTTAATGAAGCTTAGAAACCCAATCAAAAATAACTAATAATGAAAACACTCTTTTGCTTTCATTGCTGAATATACAGGACATAATTTTGAAAGAAGTCGCTTTATATTAAGAGATGTCTGATGAAAGAACAACACTGGTAATGTAACGTTTTTCCAGCATCTTAACGATAACAAGTAATGTACCCAGAAGCTTGGGAAATAAAGCCACTCCGTCATTCTGCACCGTGGTATTGATGTCAACTGAACATAACTATATCAATGTTTCTGCTCCTGACACCAACTGCCTCACATCGATAAACCGGGTCCATAATTGAAAATCTTATTACCGGTTATGGATTGAACATGACTGTTCGACTAATGGTCCCCATATTTTGCAAATCACAAGCTAATGACAAGAACAACGGGGAATAAGCTGGAAACCAGACAAAAGGCTTATTACATAGACCTACACTTGTCCGAGAATTTGAGAATTTGAGCACAAACGATTTTCAATATTACAAGCAAATGTCTGTTGCCGAAATACAATAACTTGCATTATCAGTTAGATTCAGCGGTCCTTATTAACTGGTCGGAAACCGTTTTTGACATGTGTTGAGATACTGGGGCGCAATTTCGTGTCCTTATCTCAGTCTTTTATTCAACACGAGAAGATGAAAAGACGCGATTTCCAAAACAGTATCTTTTCATGACACATGGTAAAGGCTACACTGCGTCCTTTTGATCATTGTTTACTGTCTTTGTGAACGTTTTGCAAGACCTTTAATGTAGCATTACCAAGGGACAAGTTGCTAAATGCATTATCTTTATGTATAATTTAAAGCAACCGCGGATCCATTAGCTCGTTTTCAGACGTTCCACAAAACGCCAGACTGCAAGAGCTACACAGGTTCGGGGTGTCCTGGTAATGCTTTAAAAACCAAATATGGACGATACATATATCATAACACTCACTGGCATTTTTACTCATATATGCTGCGTGAATAATGTAGAATTGCAATAATAATTTTTCAGATTACAATTTATATCCAACATTTGTTTTTAGGGTATTTACATACCACAAAACTGCATGTATGTAATGTATGAACGTACGAAACGGCATGCCTATTTTCAATCCCTATCATTCGATTTCACTTTATATTTTGTGTTTTTTTTCATAACCTTTTTTCACTAAGATTGTGATGAAGAGTTAAAGACACTCTTAAGTATCAAGAACATTAAAACCCTGCGAGAATACCTTGTTGGTGAAACAGCTAATGAATACACATATACAAGTAAAGCCTCCAGCGTTTTAAGAGTAACTTAGAATAGTTTTATCTAACTGATTGCGAAATTATAAATGCTTGCTGCCTTGGCTTAGCGTAAAATGTCCGAATTACATCGTATTATAAGTAGGTCTACTTTTGGGATATGGGTAGTGCTAAACAGGTTTTTAGATCTCGGGTTAAATACTTACTGGCTGATTGACACAATTTATCAAGGACAACTGCGTCCATTTCTGGCAAAAGCTACACTCCATTTATTCTTTAAATGGGGATTAATCAAACGACACTAACGGATCTGACCTCAGCTCATTTTTTGTTACAGAAGGGAACTTACTTCATAGCACACTGTCTTAGACCTCTCAACACTCTTCAAAATAATATCTAAGTGAATGACTATCCAACTTATCAATTCAGTATGAATTGTGTAGATTATTGTTATGTTTTTATTCGCGTGATATCTATATCCGATATCTATTCATCAATTAACTGTAATGTTCTTTATCATTGTTTTATTTTTTAGAAAAACTATGTGCTTCATCGAAAAATATATTATTGGGCAGTCTTTTGGGAATAAGATTGATTGAGGAATGCGAAGGAATCCTAAAGTCGATTACCTCGTTACATTCAGTACATCGCTATTTCTATGTAAATTGGAAAAAATCTCGTTTTCTTGCAGATTGACACGTAATCACAGTCCGATTTGCGCTCTGTATCACTGTGGGAAAGAATGCGAGGAGTTATGACCTGTGAATAATCCTGCTGCTTCTAAGTTACATTACAATCACTGGAGCCGGAGATGAAGATTTCCACAGACGTCATTCCTTTGCTATTAGTACGGTGGAGTACTAGCCACCAAGATTTACCGTCTCAGAACCTGTGTTCATTTAGTATGTGTCAAATTCCAAATGTACTCCGACTTTGTCCTTGGCTGGCAGGAAACAGAATATAAAGATGTAAAGAACCAGAGTATGCAATAGAACACATTGCATGTGGTGTACAAAAGTAATTAAAGATAAGTTGTGAGGCTCAATTTACCGCAATGAAGACAACGGACTATTGAAAAACCAGGACTTTTGTAAAATGTCGCAAGCATGGTGTTCACATGTCTCAATACAGTTGCCTATTGCGGGGCATTCGTTTCTAAGTGAAATCTCTGTCAAATATCTGTCTTTTCTGAAGCAAAATTAAATGAGAATTCATTTTACAAAGCACAAGAAAATGCTGTTCATAATCATGTTTATTTTATTATATCTTGTTTATTATATTAATAGTAATAATGAGTTTACAGACTAAAACATTGGTAATTATATTTAGTCTTTTTTGGGATACGGGTCCAGTGCTAAAGTATACGATCATGGTCTAAAACACAATATAATTTTGTACTCGTCATGAAAAGAAATCGCTATCACAACCTAATTGCGATATGAAGTTTATGGATATATACATGTAGTGAGCACTTCAAGGTGAATGTGTTCTATATTTGAGACTTTTACTTCGAAAATCCATTATACTTTGGGAGAAATAGCAACATGTTGATGGTATCTGAGCGAAAAAATTAACAACAAAAGGCTTTCAACTAATCACAGTACTAAGCACGTTTCCCACACCCGGAGTTTCAGAGGCTATTGGGAGCACAGGCCTATTTTCATCTTGCAATTTCCAAATGAACAAGCAGGGAGAGTATGCTTAGGGCCTACGTGAGTCATCATCTATTCTCTAGAACTCATGGTGACAAATATGCCACCCTTTGCCTTCTTATATTCCTTTGGAGGTAATTGTAACCTCAAAAACCATAAATGTTTTATTGTGTTCAATTTCCTTCCTGCTTCAAGAAGACACCGAAATCTGCTGACACATTCTGACACAGGGAAAGCTACTAAGACTTCACGGCGCCTCAGAATTTCAAAACATAAGCAAAACAATTTATCTACAAAGTGACCTCAGCAGACCATTATCTGCTCAGGGGGTTCTTTGTTCTTTGACAGCAACTGTTTGAATCTTGAGAAAGACGTCTTATTTGTTTATAGATTCCATTCTTCTTCACATATTCTTAAGGGTAGGTTAAAAGAGGGCTTTAGGGGGATCGAACATTCTATTATTTCTCTCTCAAATATGAAATACTTCCCATATACTCTTGCTTAGAAAGACGAAAACCTTCTTGTATCAGGTATTGTGAATGGACTGCCCAATGTGTTCTTGTATTGACAGCGTCGTCTTTTGAATTCACATTTTTCTTGGCTTACGGGTTTTCAAAAACGATAGTAATATAAAATGGGCCCGTCAGCTCTTAATCACGTGATCAATGTTATTTCCTTTGCCGTGATATATACAGAATACACACACTTTATTTATACTGTACATCTACATGTGTGTGTGTATACATTATATTATGTGAAAAACATGAAATGCTGAAAGTGCGAAATTCTACGATAAAAACGTCTTAATCTCACCCGAGGACGTGTCCTATGATCCTCGATATTGATGGAATTGCTGCTCAAACTAAATCAAACCCTGTCCAAATTTAGCCAACTAAATGTCGGTCAGTGTCCTAATATGTCTTAATATAAACGTTCAATGGGTTAATATGCTTAAACGTTTTCTCTATACGTGAAAAATACCCCAAATAAAAATGTACCCAAACATATTCAATTCATCCTCTGTAAGTATAAGAACCGCATTGAAATGGCGTAATTGAACTGAAGAGAGGAGTTACATTAAACGTCCCCTTCAACGGACTTCGGCAATTTTTGTTTCAAACTTGGGTGTGAGTATTTCCAGCGTCTGAGTAACCGTCCAAAGTGATCAGTTGTGCCGATGGGGTGGAATATGTATACTGAAATCGTACAAAAACGGACACACATTTAAAAATAACCAGTGCAAGTGTACTATAAGAACAGATATTCTATCTTCATTTCTCACTCACGATACGACATGTTTTATCAAATGGATCAATTCTACAATTACACCAGTTACCTTGTTCAACAGCTAAACGTAAAATAACCCAGCCCCCATACCTTATATACGTCAATATCCCTGTCTATCAAGTAATACTCACCGTGGAGACAGATTTATGAACTGGGGATGCGTCCGTGGCCGGTTCCTTTTCAAGTCTACCTCGGACTAACAATTGTGCTTTAGTCTTCATTTCATCAGAAAATGTAATCTGAAATATTAATTAGCTTACATAGACCGGCCTTGTTCAGTGCGTTGTTGCGAAAACTAAATTTGTACAAAACAGGAGTGCATTTTCAATAAAAAAAACTACAAAAAGAATATGTTTACTGGCATTTTACGCCGCATGTTTTCACCATTATCCTTAACGTTTCTCTTACTCACATTGTTAGACATAGCATCAAGTTTGGTCCTGTAGAATAGCTCCATGATGGACAGAACTAAGGCCAGCCCCATACCACCAAGCAGGATTAAAAATATTCCAGCAATCTTCACGATACTCAGCGCAGCACTCGATGCTGGGTCGTTCTGAAAAAAAAAAACAACCAGGGGAAAATGCATCTTAAATGTGTGCAAGATCATCATTAGAGAGAGAGGGGTGGGGGGAATGGGGGGGGGGGGCAGAGGGCATTACAGAAATGAATGGTGGCGTTCACAATATGTATTTTGGTTATTTCGGTTTATGATGATCGAATCACATTTGCGATTTGTGCGATGGGATTTGTGAGTTGAATTTGTATCAGTCAGTATGGTAGGTACATCTTAGTTTTTAGTACATGAGATTCGTCTATACAATACCAGTACAACTGGAGCAGGTTTAATCTAATGCAATTTATAGCAGATCCAAGTAGTTCCACTCACTTTATCGCTGTTTTCCTTGGGACAAAGCTTTTCCCCGCCTCCCTCCGACTCCTCCCACCAAAACCTTCGCCTCTTCTCAATCTCACCATTCTCCAGAAGCTCCAGGACCGCCAAAGTCACGGAATCCCTGGCATAATTTAAGAGGATGATTTAGTAGAGAAGAAAACACGTGTATTTGTAATATATTCTGAGAAGACGATCGCCCATATAGCAGTGACTATCCGCTCACTTCATGACCAAAGTCTGATGGCAGCAGACTTAGGAATCTCTTCAACTACAAGGTTATATTGTTGAACCATTCAACCTACAGATGTACATACTACAGTTTTCACGACTGCAATAAATATGCGTATTCAAACAAATGATTTTTCTGTAGATAATATGAATTGACTGTGTTGGGCGTTTCCTGAGTAGATTCTTTAAGTTCTAAGACGCCCAGAATACCTTAGTGGCGATCCCTTAGGCATTCCGACACCATAACCCTTGGAGTCCAGGTTACTACCCACTTTCATCGTGTCACAAGGGTATCTGTTGTTCAGGTACTCGTTGACAGTGGACTCTAGTAGATATGCGTACTTTCCGTTGGACTTCCTCACTTTCTCCACCCCCTCTTTGTTGGACTTCACGAAGACGTTGTTGTCCGCACTGCTCATGTAAGCCCACATGCGCTCGAAGGTGCTGATCTTAGAATCCTACATATATGAGAAAGATTAAAAAGATGAGGAACACAGGCAAGTGAATAATAGAGCAATCAAAAATGCAGATACACAGCAAAAATGCACATACACAGGCACTCAGACAAACAACCATGCTAACAGCTGATCAGACAGACGGTTTGACAAACAGAAAGACTGGAATACAGACGAACAGGCATACAAACTAACTGACCTGGATGAGAGACAGATAGATGGACGGATGGACAGACAGACAGACGGAAAAAATACTTTAAAAAACCAGGCAGATCAATCGGAGACATTGCCAACCTGAAAGAACTTCTTTGTGCTTCCTGAAACAATGCAGCCGTATGCGATATCTGTCTGTTTGGCGAGGTCGTCTGCTGACTGGATAGGGCTGTTCATCCTAGAGACGGTCAGGAAAGCTGCTAAGTTGGCCGTGTAGGAAGAGATGATGATCAGGGTAAAGAACCACCAGACAGAGCCGACGATGCGCCCGGAAATCGATCTACGTAATTCAAATAAGAATAAGAATTCAATAAGATTTTTGTCAGATTAGGATAGTTCGTTGTTATCAAATGTACCACTGTCGAGGTGATAAGGTCCGACATTATCATAATGTGTGTACTTTGATGAACTTGTCATTTCGAAAAAAAAAACGCATATCTAGTCTCACAAGCTAAAGGAAGGAAAAATACAAAAGATTTATATTTAAAAAACGTCCTGGACAATGTTTGAGTCTTTGTTTTAAAAAAGTCATTTTATATACAGTTTATGTGAGGGGTTACTGTTACTGGTGTTTGGAATACTCCTATGGCCACACTTACTTTGGGCACAGTTCGCAGCCTTGCTGCATAAAGGCTGCCAGTGAAAACCACAGACTGTTGATGAAGTTGAAGTCATTGTGGACTTCGGGGTCCCCGTTGTCCTCCTCATTTTCCTCCACTACCCACTCACTGGCGCTGAACCGGGTCACGAGGAAGAGGACCACGCTTACCGCGAGATAGGCAAACGTGATGCACATCCAGATTTTATCCGATAGAGGGTCCATAAAAGAGAAAATATTCGGGACGATTTCCTCGGGTTTTTTAATCATGATACTGATCCCCAGGTTCATGAAGGGTTTTGAGAAGTCGATGAACTTTTCTCGGTCTAAAGTAATGGAGAGATCGGCGATGGCTAGATCTGCTACCTGCATTCGATAAAAGTTAAAATATTGAGTTAATCAAATTAGAGTGAATACATTTTCATTGTTTACCTATCTTAGGTCATATATTTCAACAACATGAGCGTAAAAACGAACAAATTACATCACGTAACCTCCATGTCACGCTTTACTAAGCACTGCCACAACTAAAACATTTACATCTCTTTCTACGCAATAATGAAAAGAATAATAATGAAAAGAATAATGATCAGACATGTCAACATATTACAGGTACAATTGCTGTTCAGTGAAAACTATTCTTTTTAGACGGTCTTCTTCACGCACCCCATTGATCAGTTCCGCCACCATTCCATCCCAGGGGTGGGTGTGATTCTCCGGGTCGTAGCCGCCATAATTCTTGTCTCCCACCAGGTTGATTGTGTAGTTAATCCCCAAGCTCTGAGCTAGCTTATCAGCAATGTCTTTACAGAACCCCACGTAGCGGTCGTTACCAGTCCAGTTGCCGCCGCCCGGTTTCGGGTCGGTGCGGACCATCATAAAGGGGGCGCTCTGGAAGGAGTTTGTATTAAGAATATTATGAACCAAGCTCCTAGCCGAGGCCGGTTGGGGTGTTAAAAATCTTTTGGTCAAAAAAGATCGCCTAGTTTCTATGTCTTTACTCAGGTTTAGTCAACTTAGGGGGTAAAAAGGTCCACTTCTTTTAAGAAAAAAATAACATCTTTTCAAATGGCCTGCTACAGGCTTGTGAATACGGGGGGCCACGTTCAAGGCTGACTTCAAAATATGGGTGTAACTTAAGTTCAACGTCTTTGATATAATTTGGGCACGATATCTATTAGCAATACCTTTATATTAATGGCTTGGTCAGCGTGTGTGTATATACGTCGTGCAAAATAATGACTGAATTAATGAATTTGTCATTTCTGATGACCAGTTATTAATAATCATGCAGTTGTATAATCTCTCTGAATTAAACATTTTTTCACCTCAACCGAAAGTTTTACTAAATCATAAGAAAGAAGGATTTATCTTCCCAAAATGTACAGAATTCTGTATTTTTTCAAGGTCATGACGAATCAAGAACAGGTGTCTTATTATTACAGTAATCTCCAGTCTAAGTAATGACCGGTTATCAAGATGAGGGAAGTAGATGATCAAGGGACAAGGTAGTAGAAAAATATCACGGCATGGGCCCTGTGTTTTCCAGGGGGGGTCAAAGGGAGAGATAATGATTGGCTGGGTACCCGCAACAAAAATGCAGTTCCAAAATTCCAGGGGGGGGGGCGCCCATATCATGCCTGTGTCGATCAAGCTTCTCCTTATCACGCTTTGCTTACCTCTATGGACGTTATCAAGTACGTCTTGTTGCGGACGGTGTTATCTCTCAACCCTGAGCTGTCTTTGGGCTTTTCAAAAAACGACAAGCGTGGCCGGTTTGCTCTGGGATTCGGTGTCCACGTTCCTACCTAAAAAAAGGTTGGAAAAGGATTGATGGTGCATCAGTTTTTTTTTTTTTTCAGTTTTCTGCGACAGACACAGCAGGCATGTTAAATGTATCTCATCGTGAAGGGGAAAAACAGTATTAACCGCCTACAAATTAATGATAGGAAAACTTTTCAGTTGTTGACATACACAATGATGACATGAAATAGTTTGTGACGTCATGTCTATAATTTCCTAGATACATACTTTCGCAAGTCCATGATCTATAGTCGTAGACGTCAGTTGCAGGGTAAAGTTTGTTCGAAATCCTCGGTCGTCAAACACAATTTTTCCCGTAAGTCCTTCTAGGCCATGCAATCCAACCTGAGAATTAACAAATGGTTGTCTATAGTAGAAAATAACGGGTAACAAAATTTTACTTAAAAAGTAAAGCAAATGTTGCTAATATACCATAAAAGAAACATATCTTAATCTCTACATAAATACCTTATATTCCAAATTACTATATGTCATAAAATTTCATTTACTGTTTCTTACACGTCGGATAGCCTGTGTGATCATCTTCCCTAGAGGCCATGGTGTCGGTTTACTTGGCCATAGTGCACATGACAGACGGAACGACCCATTGTTAAACATTTTCTCTTGCTGTTCTGTGAGGTTGTGCATAGCTTGTGTAAAAACGTCCACAGCGTCCATAGCTAGCGCTAACTGATGCTAAAATACAGACAGATATCACTCAGCTATGTGTAGAAACGATTGACATTTAAGTATTGCTATTTAATCCAAACGGTATTCTTCGTTATAGAATAACTATTTCACATGATATTGGAAAGAAACGATAAAAAGTTAGACTAAAACAGCTTAATGAGACCAATAAACAGGAGTCTTTCTTTAGCCTATGCACACATTTTTAGGCGTCTTTACTTACAGAAATCAGAGATTTACGACTGGAAACGAATCGCCCTTTCCATTCGTTAAGAACTTTCTCCATCTTTGGTGAATGCGATTCCGTCAAGTGGAACCCGGTGATGTTAATGCCACCATTTGGAAATTCCGAAAAGTCCAACTCGTTTATTTGCTGACATGGAGAAAATAAAATAACTGTATCATCTTCTTCAAACTGCATAGCAAACATTTTTAAGTCATGCTCATGTCAATGGCTAACATCGATCACCTTCTTTCCTATTTAATATATTTCTAAAATACACTAAAATATATTAAAGATGAAAGTAACTAATTTAATGTACCGTACGTCCGAATCCGTAAAAGAACAGCTGGTACATATAAAGAATGGAACATTAGTTCATCGAAAGGAGCATTCAAACGCGCTGTACGTACGTTTCAGAGTATATTGGAAACTAACTCCATGAGTCTCGTTTGAAAAGTGTGTGTTGGATAAAATGAATAAAATGAGATAAACCATCAGACCCCTGAAACTCAGGGTGTCGGAGAGTATAAATCGTGTGCAATTCAGTTAAATTGCTTTTCACATTGGCGTCTTACATGGATTTCATAGTACCATGTAATATATATAACGACTTACTAATGAAATAAAAAAAATAGCTACGAGATCACCCACTGTAGTTTTCTTTATGTACATTTTGTGCTTTAAAGAAAACTTGTTGATGCAAAACCATTTTTTACTTCTTCGCACTACGTTTTCATGCATCTCTCGTTGTTCTAAACACTCTTATATCTTATATCACTCATATATCCCATGAGAAACATTTGAAGCCGATAACCTGTTATTATTTTTCTCTCTTTTCATAACACGTGTGCAAACAGTGGACAGTGAAGAGACACATGATAATGATAAAAAACTATCTATAAATTAACTTACCAATCCCGCTATCAAATAATTGTACTTTAGTCGATATTGAGGAACTTCTTTAAACTGAAAAAAAGCACAATCTGAATACTTTCCTTAATATAACGGTGTTCACTTATGAAAAATGTGTAATCAAGCTGTTTATTATACCCATTCTTGCCAGTAATTATACAAGCCATTACACAGATATGTCATTGAATCATTAAGTTAATAGAGTAAATTAATCTCCGTCCAGTTCAAATTTATTCTCGTGGCCATGGGACCGAGAAAAATACTTATTTCAAGAAAAAACAGTTTGGGTCTATAAGTTGCCATGGCTGTAATATTGAATTTCAATATAACGAAAATGTGTCACATTGAAAAAAATAACTCATTTATCATTATCATTCAGGAATATTTTACGTATGGAGCCATGTAAATAGATGAGCATGGAGAATTATTGTCCCTTTTTCTGGATAATTACCCTCCTTGTTAAGAGAGTGTTGGTCTCGTCAACTGATAGGTCGATGATGATATTTTTGGTAGTGTCCAAGTGCGGATAATCCTTGTCGTATTGCGCAAGCGCCGCCAGAGCGTCCAACACGTCTGTGACATGCTTAAAGATGACCACGATGTAGGCGTGCCCTCTGTTGATTGCCCCTATGATGTGGTAAAGTCTGGCAAGAGCTGATAAAATGAAAGAAAAATATTGCAGAAATGTACTTATGCAGATTCATGTAAAATCTATAAATAATTTAAAAAATAACGAAAAAGAAGTGGCGATATTGACATTTTTTTCAAAATTTTCAAAATTTAGTTTATTTTCAATTGGATAAAGGTGCATGCACATATGCATGTATTCGCATTATAACAAAGTTAAGTTGCACACCTAAATGCCTTAATAATTCCAAAAGAGCTCTGGCTGTAAACTAATGGAAATGATATGCAGGCAATCTCGCTCATTGTAGCAATGATCGTTTTTAAGGGGTATAGGTGATCAAGGGAAAGAGTTGTGCGGAATATCGGTGAGTTGTATGGAAATTGGTACGACGCACGGAAACAGTGGTAAAACGGCAAAATCGTATGAAAGCGACGGTTAAATTGTCTGGTAGTTAGGGAGGCCTAGTATCGATCAAGAGAACCTAAGTTATCGTGAATTTTTCCATGTTTGACCTGCAAGCTAAGGTTTGTGTCTCATAAGAATCAACAGAGCTCATAATTGGCTTCGTCTAATCAAATAAGTCTTTCTTTTAGATCCTTTAGACAAAAATTATTGATCGGAGTCTTTAAAATATCGTTAGTCTACACAGGGACAGGTTCAATTGATATAATGCATTAACGACAAGGCAAAAAAGCGATTTGATATATCATTGCCTTAATGACGCTGTTTTGTTATTTTAGCAGATATATTTTAATGGTACGCCATTGTGAGGTCACGGTAGAGGTTGAATGATAAACCGCCAGCATATGCAGAAACAAGATAAGACTTGCGTCTTGCAGCTTGTTACATGTTATCTAGGTACCCGATAGTCATAGCCTGTAAATCTCGCTATCTATATTGTATTCGCTCTCTTCATTGCTTTGTTGATGAAGTACGACTTTTATTATGGTCATTTTGTTCTAAATCAATTCTATAGAATGGATACCTGAGTGTGAGGAGTAGATAAAGCATATCTTATTTTATATTTCAAAGCAGGTTACCGATAAGTCAAATTCCACAATTATTATTTTTTTCACGAAATTACTCATTGATGTAGTTAATTAAAACTTATACGGTAATGATACGGACATAATACTGCTTGGATGGCAAATGTCTTAAGAAGGGGACATCGGTAATTGCAATTTAACATAGGAATTAATTTTGAAATACAGTAGCTCATGCGGCCATAACCCAACTTTTCTTATCATCGGACCATAACCTTCCTTTGATCTCTACAAACTGTATTCATTTAGTCTACAGTATGTCTATTACCTTCGTTTGTTCTGTACATATAAATGGCCTCTTTCCACTCTTTACGGATCATATAATCTGCCAAGGCGTCCTCATATCGCGGCTGGAGGTGGATCATGAATTCACTCGGGGGACGGAACAGCTCTGGGGGGCTGGTTGATATGAAGGGCATGTGATACATGGAAGTACTGGAGGTGACGAAGTCGGCCGTGGATGTACTGTACAGACCAAATATCACTGCCACTCCGGCAGCCATCTGGTTACAGACTGAAAAATTACAGATATAGAATAAGATTGCTAAGATCTGTTATAGTTGCTATGTACATTAAGTTTTAAAATGAGATCGATGGAAAGGTATGAAAATGACGGTTTAAAATATCTGGCAGATATAGAATGATGTTGAATTCTGGCAAGGAAGAGAAATCACAATTTTTGCGAACGACCTGTGTGATATTCCATACAAGACTTGATAAGATAGATAGGAAGTAGTTTGCTATCGTAATAAATAAATGTAAGTAATATTCAGAATGACCACACAGCATACATGTATGATTGTAGTCATAGTTGCTGCTTATATCAATATAATCTTCCGCTATCCTGTTGAGGGTGAATTTATGTCCATCATCGGAATTCACTTTGCTTTCCTTTGCTCTTCGGTTCTCTTCGTCAAATTTAAATTGGTATGCTTGGTAAATTTCTACATTTTTGCTTTCCAAAAGAAGACCTGTAACAGAAAAAACTTAAGAATATAAAGATTTATTTTTAAATAATCAAAATTATAATAATCTACACACTCTGGACAATAGAAGTGTCACCCCTACTGAACCAATACTTTGGGGGAGATAAATGACTGTGGAATGATATGCTCCTGGTATCATTTTATTAACATATTTCACATAAAGACCAACAATACAATTCCATGGTACAGCGGTTTTATACTCATTAGTCGCATTATAAGTAGACCAGGCATTATAACTTTGATTACTCTGATTCAGGGAGTGACACTTCTATTGTCCAGTATGTGTATATTTACTATATTGTCTACATTGCGGTTTGAATATTACTTGTTTAGAAACACAAGAGTGACAACATATATTTTTGTCACAATGAGTATATCTAAATACTTTAGCCATTTAGCTGATTATTATAGCAAAATGTATTATTCCGATTATAACTTTCGAAATTCGATGCACGCTGCAGTGGATAGTTGCATAGCTTTGTTTCAAACATTGATAAAATGTAAAATATGGAAGTTTGACCTATTTATATTCTTATGTGTATTATTTCTTATGTTAAGTATACTATTTGTATATAGGATGCTCAAATTTATACCTCTACCTGTACTTAAACGCCTGACTTTGACTTTTCTGAGATCATCTAAGGTGAACAGGTTACTACTTTAATCAACAATTTTTGGTAATATAATTTTATATATCTTTTATTAATTCTGTTTCGTGTGTTGTTATAATCATCATTTTATTAATTGCATTATTAATATTATCAATGAACCTTTTAATTGATTAATTTTATTTATCTATTTCTTTGTTTGTTTTTTGTTTGTTTATCCATCTATCTATTTATATATTTGTTTGTTTGTTTGTTTGTTTGGCTATCTGTTTATTTATTTGTTTTGCAATTTAAAGACCAAAGCTCACACAGGGGATCTGCTGGTGCATTAACCCAGCAGTTGGCTTGGTCCATTAATGGCACATTACCATAAATTCCAAGTTACATTCCTGTACCATTTAAAGTGCAAGCGGTCGTTCCAGAACAAGTTCCATGATGGCGTGCTGTTCCCGAGTTACTGATTACTTGGATTAGGACACTTTGAATGCGTTATTAATCGATATATGATTTAATTTCCTGTCATTGTTGCAAGGTCAAACATATACGCTCACTCCATGCATGCGCCAGTGCCGATACGAAAAGGCGCAATAAAATTGTAAATGTGAAGGCTGAGACAACACAAATATCGATTTTCATCCTAGAAAGGACGCGTTAGAAAATATGTTATTCATATACAGTTAAATTTTGAATAGAGTATATCTTTACATCTTTACTTTCCAAAAAGAATACCTGCAGCAAACGTACGAATGTTAAATCTAATAACGCCACCATCGATTTCCCATGCTGCATAATGCAAGCTGAAAATGTGCAATTCAGATAAGAGTAACTTTTACACATCTGATGCACCCTTATGTCTATCGTTGACTCGTGCTTTTCGAGCTTTTATCCCCCCCCCCCTTCAATCAAGATAATAGACCGACGCACATGGCACAAACATAAGACTGGATTCGTCTCTGCTTGTAGACAATGGCAAGTGAACTGTCTATGATTTTTTTATGAAATGGGTTTGCTTTAAAGTCAGCTTAGTCGGAAAAGAATATATTTGAGAAGCAAATGATCCTCCTGCTTTTCATTTTATATAAAATACCATTTTTATTTTAATAATTTCATCAACATCTATCAATCATGTAGGTTTTTGCTTTCTTAAACTACCGTAAGTTGAAATACTAAGTAGTTGGTATTTTGCTATTTAAAAATCATTTCACCTGACATGTTTGTAGAATAGATATCAGTTTCAGCCAAACTTTAATATTTCACCACATTTTATCGTGGCAGTTCCTTTATCATATAATCGCTTTCCTAACAATACACAAGGACTCCAGAGACACATGTATATTTCTGCAGTAATCCCAATGGTACACCTAAAGCGCATGCGCAGTATGGGGATAACTTTTTTCTTATTCCCATGGCAACTCATTTTGCAAGTGAACACATCTGTGTAACCCGATAAGAAGAGACCTTAGGATGGTTACTAAGGAGAACTGCATTTTGCACTCAGTGTGTACAATTCCAAATTTGGTTAAAAGTATCCAGTGGTACCTTCTCAGGGTTGGACAAGTGAAAGCAATGGCTGAGTAATGGTATATGGTTACATCTGTACAGCGTTAAACATATATCAAATTTTGTACTTTAAGGTTCCATTACCCCTACTTTGCATTTAAAAAAGAAACTCAACAGTCTTTATGGTATCATCAAATGTGCCTGTACAATGTTTCATAACGTTGCCTTTTTATTTCTGGCAGCTGTACACTTTGTATGTCTGAAAACACCCTGAAGAACCTCACAGCGACGTCGAAATTTAAGTATATTTAAAACACCAGGGACAATGATGCATCACTAAATTCCATTAAGTAAAGCAAGAAAAAGAAAAACGTTCTTCTAGGTTCCGCTGGGATTCTGCAAAATATTGGCTGTCCTTATATTTTTGGAATTTAAGTTTTCTATTGCAGTACAGTTTTTGAAAATAAAACGCATCTCTTGCTCCGACTAAAGATATACACTATGTAATACAGATCAAGATGCAATACAGATCGGGATGTATGCATTTCTTAAAGAGCTACTGAAGACCGTCGCGTATGGCATCAAAATAAAGACGCCAAATGCGTCTCTTCTAAGGCAGTCACAGATCAACTTTTCTGAACGTGGGGTGTGCATAGCTTTAATCCTAATGTTAAAAGAAAGCGTGGTTGGTTGGCACCAGATATCATATTGGTCTTACATCTTTGTGCATGTATTATTATTGGGTTCCATAAATTATGGTCAAAATTACATTCACTTATAGATCTAAGCCGTATTGTGCCATAACGTACCCTCATTTATCATGACTACAAACTGAAAAGGAAATTGTTTTATCCATTTTTCACTTAGTGATAATAAAATTTATATGACGTGCAACTCAACTCTTGCCTATATGATTTTTGTCTGTTTGTTTTTCAGAATCTAACCAAATCACCAATATTTCCAGAAGGACAATAATATCTCTCTGGCTACGGGAGCGTTAGATTTCCACTGTGCTTTCCGTCGGTACATTTCTTGGCCTGTGCATTCGGGTAAATTAATTTCAAGATAATTATTCTTAATAAATGTCACTTTATATATTTCGCATGATATATTAGCCAGATGCCTCGCGTTCTTGATTTCCATCGTGACGTTTATGTGGCCACATATTATGCATTAGCCTTTCTTTTAGCAAGCAGCATAGCTGAGTGATCGAAAAAACGGTCCACTTAAAATACAATGCACAAAGTAATTTCTTGGGATTTTTTTCTAATTTTCAAAGATTGATGGACGAGTGCTTATTCCTGGTGTATTTCAAATAGCTATTCATCTCGTTGAATTATATTCCATTTCTAAGAATTAATAACTTTTATCTTACCTACTGGGATGTCTCGCTGTATTCTTGTCATGCATATATCCGCCGTGAATAGCAGTGTCAATGCAAAATAACGAGAAACCATTTTCCTTTGATTTCACTGTTACCTTGCAGTGCCGGTGGAAGGGTTGATAAATGTCCCTTTAGTCCATAAGCGCATTTAGCTTAATTTGAATTGCCCTTATTCCTTCTCATTCCACGTGTTTCATGGTTAATGAAACGAAGAAAAGAAAAATGCTGGGAGCTTCTTCTTGGTTTCCAGATTCTCCTTTGACAACTCGTATATTTCTCTCACCAAAATTAGTTCTACGGTGCATTCTTACGTCTTAAGAGCTCAAGGCGGATGCGCGCGCATTCTTAGAACAACTGTTAAGGCTCTCGGCAATTAACAGCCCATTACCTTTAAGTCTCAACGTCCCCAAACTCTGCATGCACGACCTGGTCGGACGCTAGAAACATCGTTACCGTCGCTGTTGTTGGTTATACAGTGGTTGATAGAGACTTTGCACGAACAAATCAAACACTAGTCGGAAAGATACACTCAGAGAGATTACAAGACTGGCTATCACCTCTAGTTGGGAGTTTTGATGCCCCAAAGCTGAGAAAAATCGATTATGACGAAAACTTCATGATCGAGCTTAGCTATTTGGATTCACCTTTTAACTCGAGTAGTTTTATTAATCTTCGATTTCTTCATACAAAAAAGGCTTTTCCTGTACACTTCTGTCTTTTTCTCGCTGAGTTCATGAATGGACTTTGATATCCTCTGTGCTTATATTTCACCAGAAGTTAAAAATGCTTGGTGCCTATTCGGATTAAAATAAACTTAAAGAAACGAGAGCGCTATCAGAGAGAGTGAAAAAGCGACAATGAAATAAGAGATAACCATTTATTCTTCAAATGGCAATACTTCTCCGATGACACACCAAAACTGAAAAGCATTATTCCCAAACCATTTGTCTATAGGACTCTCCATTGTTATTCGATTATGCAGCCATTTTGCAGAATATTTAGTTTTGGCAAGAGTCTCCAGACTACAAATGCGCCATACCGTGCAAATCGCATTATCCGTTTCACCGATCTGTCAGCTTTTAATGGCTTTTGGAACCTGCATGTCCCGTCGCTTTTTATAGATATTCAATTCGGTGGCCCAGCACATATACAACAGGGCGCAGCGGCAGCATTAATAGTGCGTAGGGAATATCCAGCTAAATTTTGTCGTCTTAATCCAATCACCGATGAAGAGTGAAAGACGCGGGCATCATTGCTTCTCTTGGGACTGGCTGCTTTCATTATTACTCCGGCTTGCTGACTAAAATCAATCGGCGCGGGGTGGCACTCGCTGCAACAATCCACAGGGCTATGTATTAGTATTGGTAGACTCGAGAAAACCAACAAGGCTTTATCAAGTCGCATTTATAAAGGAAAGTATTTAACTGTTTATTTTAATACATATGTATTATCTAACGCAGACTCTAGAAGAAACCACGTCCATATCATCTTAATTAAATATTCTATAAATGTTTAAATGTGCACAATATTTCTTCTTTGCGAGTACTAGTGTGTTATTCTTATATAAGAAAGGTCCTTAATTAAGCGTTAGAAATAATGTTTTTCTTGCTGTATCTCTGCCGATGCATCAGTTCAAACATTCACACTCATTGAAGGTAGAATTTTATTTCACCTTGATTACACAAAATGCAATTTACAGAATGATTAACTGGCTGTTATAAGTTATACCGCAATAACTGAATTGCAGATTTATTTTGCGTTTGCTTCCTTCCAACTGAGGTCATAAATGTATGCGATCTATTAAATCACTGTCGAGTTAGTAATTAGTTAACAGGATACCAGAAGAAAAGGATACATGGGTAAGAAGATATGACATTTGAGGCACATCTGTCATCACTTAGCTGAGACAATTTCTCGTAAATAAAGAGCACTTTCCTCTCCTGAAGTCAATGTTTAATTAGGAAGGTCGATAGTAACTTGGCCAAAGCCTTGAGTGACCCACCCGGGGCCAAAGTGGATGTGCAGATGCGTCTGCTTCATTATAGCCCGGTAACTGCCTACTGATCGATCAATTTACGCTGATAACTCATTTAAATACAATTACAAATTAAATTACAAAGAATAGCGATGGGGTGAAGGAATTACTATTGCACTATTGATTGCTTGAAGCTCCGTAGCAAAAACAAGTGATATATTCCTTCTTTTTCGTGGCACAATAAAACGAAGAGGGACACTAAAGATTGACACAGTACTCGATAGGAAATTCAGTGACTCTCATGCCCTCGCACGGATGAGCTTTTTACGGCAATTTTGAAATATCTTCTGATGACATCACGCACGTATTCATGCACGTATTCATCACGCACGTATTCATGCACGTATTCATCACGCACGTATTCAGTCCTTTACAGTCTAAGCAAGAAAATGTGGTTTACATCTAGTCCTCATGAGTAATATCAAGCAGGCTTTTCGCACATTGTCACTTTTTGATCCCTATTGAATAAGCCAAAAGAAAGTACATGTGCTAATTTATACATTTCCAGGGTATAGAATATAGCCACAGAGCCCTGAACCTAGATCTCATTCGTTCACATTTCCATGAACTTTTTGATGCTGAATTTATAAATCCATGTGCAATTCTGACGTGGATGAAGTGCTACATTTTTTTAATTGAGAGATGGGGTGATTTGACAAGTTATTTTATAAACGTATAGGTTTGCGTTTTTTTTTTCGAAAGAAATTGAAACAGTAACATTTAAAATATTTCATAGTGTATAATTTGGGCAAACAAAGTTCCCTTTTTATCTCAATAAGAGTTCATTTCCATTGAAACTACGCAGATCGATCCAACTCCGAAGGAACTCTCGCTGAATGCAATCAGCTGTACAGATTAACACGCCCCCTCTTGTTTTCAACGTTCTCATATCATTACCCGCTTTACTTTTTTCTGCACTACGCCAGGAGGAGGAGTGTTTATCCGTTAAACTGGTTGCATTAAGCGGAGTTAGATCGACCTAGGTAGACTAATGGAAATGGAAATGAGCCCTGAGGCTTTTAGAATGGGGCCACGTGGTGCCTCATCACGTGGTATGGACGCATTGTGCTAATAGGTCAGGGACACTTTGCACTGCGGATCTCACATTCAACGATACAACTATAACGGAAATATTTTATTCATCTATTTTATACATCTTGTACAAACTATACACTTAAAAGAGAAGAGCCATTGCTCTAACTTTAAACACCGGTCGGTGAAATTACCCTGTAAAAAATTACCTTTGACAAGAAAAAAAGAGATCGTTACTACACACGCAAAATCCAGTTAAAAACACATACACGATTATGTAATGTTCTACAGGCTCGTAATTACATTAAGTTTAAATTAAGTCGTTTCCTATTCACACAAATAGCTTTCAGAAATCCCTGTCAGAAATGAATGCTGAAGTTGATTATATATGGCTCCACAAAAACAGCTTTAACGTGTATGTGAAACGTTAATTCAATTGGCACCTTCATTTTCTCAGCCACATGTGAACCGAAATCTGTGCTTTAATTACGCCAAATCTATTCTATAGGATCAATATGAGACGGTGGAATTCTGCTTGCTCTTAGACGCACCTCTCACTCTTATCCTCTGAAATGTAGATACCTGTGTACCTAATAAACAACTACGTTGTCAGAGATATTGAATTTTTAGCGTTACATGTAGAAAGAACTGATTAAAATGACGTATACCAAATAAGTGAAGGCTAGATATTTTTTCCGTCGTGGTTATGATCAGCACAACGAGGCTGTAAATTAACGAATAAAGTAAATCTGAAAATAGCACCAAGATTCACTGTGTCATATCTGGAATAAAGTGCCAAAATATCCACTGGTCGACATTCAATGACGGATCCAAAGAACCATACCCCCTAATTGCTTTAAAAAGTACACCCTTCCACTCTTTTTCTTAATAAGAAGAGTCGTACAATAAGCGAAACTAGTCAAACCAAGCAAATTTATCCCTGTGCAATACTTAATATTACAGTAAAATTATCCTCGACAACGATTTGATTTGCCTAGCTTAACAAGGTTAAAAAACATTTCTTTGTATACCCCCACCCTCTTCTACCCTCTAAGCAAAATCTTGGATCCTTCAGTGACATTTACGTGTTGTCGCTGAAGTCTTTTTCTTCATCAAAATCTGATTCAGATTAAAATATTTCCGGAAATTCTCTAAACTTCAGTATCCGTTTTTCTCTCAGTTCCTCTGAAGGTTACCATAGTTTGTGACGGCATGTACCCCATCTGCTAAATGAATAAGAAACAAACTGTTAAATGCGTTATAATGTGGTATACATTCAATGTATTTCTTTTTTGTTTGTTTTTTTTTTCTCCTCAAGATCTTATCATAAAATAAGCGCCTGAACGTTACGACATTTTACAGCTCCTGTGTATATTCGAGGAAATGTGTCTTTAAAAATTATTCTTAGCTTAAATCAAATGCTGTAATGGATATTTCATGATATCAAAAATCCAACATTACCGCAGCTCCATAGGAAGGAGGAGGCGCGACACATTCTTCAGCATAGTCCCCTTCGTGTTCTCCTGGGCCAGCAATAGATAGCCGGGCCTTAGAGCGTACGGCGTTTTTAAATGAACCCTGCAAAAACATCAACAACTTGAAATAAGGATTTCTTTAGTTTTTCTTTACGGCATGGAGGGTAAACATAAAGCAGCTCTATTTCAATGATTCAACGTGCTTTGAAGTGTAATTCATCTTTAAATGTGTAATTTTTTCTGCGTAAAGAAACCAAAAGCACACATCAAGGCATCAAAACGCGCTACTCTTTCTTTCTAAAAGACGTGACTGTGAAATTGCCCAAAAATTCGAGCTGTTTCAGTTTCTTATGATGATCATAAAAAGGAAAAAGAGACTAAAAAATTGCAGCTAACCTTTGATCTTTTAGCTTCTTTTCTTGCATTGTAAAGGAATTCAAATAACGAGACCAGCATAGCAAGCATAAGTCCTCCAATCAGAATATAAAATACGCCTGCCACATTATTCAGTTTTAGCGGGTTTGTTTTGGAATCCTGCAAAATAACTTTGTAAAATAAGAACAAGATAACTTACTTACTGAAGGTGTCTTCAATAAAATGGATACTTGGTAATGTGAATTCATTATAAACGATATCTCGGCCATTAAAACAGGTGTATCATCAACAAAGAGCCCTGACTACAATAAATATACTGACAAATCTCTTATGCTCATAACGCAGTAATTAAACATTTCCTACGTCCACATTTGAAAAGCAATATTTAAGATCCGCCAAACTTATAATTTCTTAAAGTCTTGTGTATTACGATGTTGATTTATAGTGAAAGCAAGTCTTAGACTGGGTTCCCACAGATTTAGATCGATCCATCCGATCTAAGCTGACAGTCATCTAGTGAGACTCCCCACGGGGATAGAACGATCTAAAATCTATGGGAATGCAGTCTTCGTTCTCTTACCGGCTTTTGGGCACATTCGCCCTTGTCATACCACCACTTTTTCTTCAACTTCGTTAAAATACCGCGCTCATCTAATTGTAAAATAGCCAGATTAATTTTTTCCCTGAAAAGATAAGAAGAGAAGTTTTACAGAGTCTGATGTAATTCTTTTTTCAAGAAACTCAAATTCGCTTGTTTCTGCTTTCAACTATCTGCTTTCAATTACGTACTATTCAATCTGACCAAGGCTAATGTTTGCACACAAAATTAAGGTAAATATTTAAACCCCTTACCATGAATTCATTCATTCAATTATATTACGTCAATATCAACTAAAAGAACCGTTTAAAAAAGAAAACTGAATGCTTTTTTATCTAAAACACACACACACACACACACACACACACACACACACACGTTCTCAACCCAACCAACAATAGAGTACCTGAGGTTCTCCGGCTCAAGACCAACGGCCGTAGCCACGCCATAGCCTTTGTTTTGAATATTAGGTCCAACCATCATGGTATCACAAGGCTTCTTTTGGTTTTTATAGTCGTTTGTTGTTGATTCTAATAGAAAAGCATATTTTCCCTTCGATTCTCTAAGTTTCTTTAATCCTTCGTCGGTGCTTTTTACAAAAACTCCTGGTCTTGAAGTCATGAAAGCCCACATATTTTGGTAGGTTTTAAACTGAGAGTTCTGAAAAGTAAAAATCATATCCTGAACAAGACATTTTTGACCAAATACATTGAACTGAAATAAATAACTGAATATTACTGCACTACTTAAAGCCAAAACAGGTAGAACTAGCACAAAAAGACAAGTAAAAAGAACTTAAATACTGCTTCTTAAAAATGAGGGGTAACTTGCTTCAGAACTCGTTCACTGAAAATACCACAAAGCATGTTGTGTGTGTGTGAGAGAGAGAGAGAAAGACAGAGAGAGAGAGATGTACTTTAAAAAATTTCGCTGTTGATCCCCCCTCCATGCATCCGTATTCAATTTCTGTTTGTTGAGCCAGATCTTCGGCAGATCTTATCCGTGGATTTGTTCGTTCTATAGTGAGGAATGCGGCGAGGTTAGCGGTGTAGGATGAGATGATGATGAGCGAGAAGAACCACCAGACGGTTCCTACCAGACGACCAGATAGCGACCTGGAATTTTAGACACAAAGGACTAATAATACACTGTAAAAAAAGAAAAAAAGATTATTTTCATGTATTGTTTTCCAAAGCAGCTGTCGCAACGTGCCCGGTTTCATAAACATAGTCGTAATTGTTATACAGTTGTACTTCTTAAAATAAATAGACATATGAAAGGCAAAATTATTGTATAATACTGACATATATATTTATTGTCAAAATCGGCAATGCGGCATACAATAGTCACGTTTTCATTAATTTCAATAAAACAATTAGTAATGAATTATATCGAATCCATACTTATTAGATACCACAGGGATTTTTATTTCATTTCATGAAAAGTCGTTAGCCTTTCTCTTAAAATGCCATACAGTCTTTTGTGCGTTCTTACTTGGGGAAAACATCTGCTCCTTGCTGCATGACAGCCCCAAAGGAAAACCACAAGCTGTTCTTCAGTGAAAATACAGTCTCTAATTCAATCACCTCCCCATTCTGCGCCTCACTGTTCCACTCCAGAGGGCTTATCCGGCACACGAGGAACATGACGACGCTGACACCGACAAAGGCAAAAGCGATGCTCATCCAGATTTTCTCATCAAGAGGGTCCAAGAAGGAGAACACTCCTGGTTTCTCTTTCTCTGGTTTTTTAATCATGATGCTGACCCCTGTCCTCATGAAAGGTTTAGAGAAATCGACGACCCGCTGACGCTGGGCTGTGATCGTTAACGAGCTGATAGCCATGTCCGCCTCCTATATGGATAGATAGAGGAACAAAACACTCCATCATCAAGCAAAACACTTAGAACGATGTTCGAAATATTTATATGCATTTCTCACACGCTTTGTTAACAGTTAATGTGCTCATACGTAACAACAGAGTGTATTTGGCCAAGGTGCGTCTTTCTAAATGTTAGAGAGGATCGGATGTATTGCAGTGAGAGTAGCAAATCAATTTCGGAAATGGACTCAAGAATAACATAATTTTCACATTTAATGCCACTGCATTGGATTTCGATAGCACCCACACAAACACACACACGCACACGTAATACCACTACTGCAATATTGTGCTCACCCAGCTACATGTAAATAGTGTGTTGGTGCCATATTTAGGCGAACAAGCACGTGCGAGGGGGCTACGACTGCGTCCACAGCTTTCTTATAAAGAATTTACACTAGATTGACGTCAACAGATTGTCTGAGCTCTTTGAATAGTTTAATTCTATCGAATTCTTGGTTTGGAAAAGTCGAAGTCTTATTCATACATGAAGTTTTTATGGAAAAAGGTCCACTTTTTCAGAAAAAGAACCCCCTTTTGAAATTGCTGGCTACGGGCCTGCACACTGCATATGTAACAGAAACTGGCACTCGACATTAGAATAAAATAACGCTGTCCAAACCACTCACCCCTCGAGTCAGCTCGCCGATCATACCGTCCCAATGTGTGCCATTATATTCCCCGTACATTTTGTCGTCCACCAATTTTATGGTGTATCTGAATTTTAACAAGGCAGCAAAGATGTCAAATGTACAGACAAAAAAAGCAGAAAATGATAATGCACAAAATAGGATCCTGTTAATGACATATTACTACAGCTCAGGGTGACAGAGAAACAATACAAAGAAAAAGAGCAGATGTATTGTTTGTCTTTATACAATGCGTCACGCAAAAAAAATGCCTCATGTTTAATTCAATATTATTTAACCTATTAAATCATGAATATTGAAAATTAATAGAATAATTAGTTGAAGTGGAAACCCTGATAATGTTTGCTGTAATAGATATAAGAGCCATATGTTATAACCTGAAGTTAGCGATTGCGGCCAGTTCCCTGGTCAGGTCCACACAGTAGCCCTCAAACCTGTCATTGCCCACCAACGGCTCCCCGTTGTCCTGTTTTTTCCACATCACGTACGGCTCTTCCTAGAGAAAAAAAGCTGGAATTAATTAAATGGGCAAAATTGACCTTTCCAATTGAACAATTCATTAACAAAAATTTATTTTTACCGTCGCTTGTTAAACCGTCTTTTCATCATGTTTTTAATCTATCCGTCAGAAAAGGATAAGTAAATAATTTCAGAAGGCTTTGTGATGGAGGAAATTGTAAATGTTTTTTCTACTAACCAGTCAAATTTCAGCTTGCTTGCACAGAAAATTCTGGCTTGCTATTTTTGGTACTAATGTTTGGACCCTCTTTATGTAACAAATCATGCAGTCGCTTAAATGAATAATTATTAACTAGCAACGCTGATTTGATCACTTAATCTAATCCTCCACAATTGTTCAAGTTTAGGATCGTGATTAAATATGCAGGAAATATCTAATAATAGATAATCTCTCTCTCTCTCTCTCTCTCTCTCTCTCACACACACACACGTACACACACGTACACGCATACATGCACACACACACACACACACACACACACACACCGGTTCCGAAGCACAGTAACTAACCTCGTTCATAGTGATGATATAGGAGCCATTTCCTCGGTGAGTGACGTTTTTCTTGGGTGTTTCAAACCAGTTCGGGCCTTTGAATCCGCGCTCACGCGACCACTCTCCGACCTGATATTATCAAAATATTGGTCATCTATTCATTGAATACAAATTATTGCCATGTGGCTTCGAAAGCAAACAAAGCCAGAGTTCTAAGACACGATCGGTCAAGTTGCAACTTACTAATTGAGACTTCAAAAACCCATTCAAAATTACACACAAAAGTCATTGAAACTGTGCTTAAATTTAAAACTGGACATATATATTACATGTACAAATAGTGTTTTAAAGCTACTACTAAAAATGTAATACTCTTAACAGACAGCAAAGAAACAGGTATGTTTAATGCAAAGATTATTCAAAGAAATGAGAAGAGAAAAGACATTTTAATCAATTATCAAATACGGAACACACAGTTGTACATCCAGTAGGACAAACCATGAATGCAAAAAGTTGGCAGGATTTAGAATTGAGACACGTGAAGCGCTACCGAATACCCCGGGATATGAACCGCACGATGACAAAATTTACAAAATAAATAAATATGAAAAATTATACTGTTCCAATGCCCTTAATACGAAAAGTGCGAGGAATCACTAAAATTATATGAAAGCTGGAAAATTATCCCAAGTAATTTTACAAACTTCAAAAAAAAAAAAGAACAATTTGGTTATGAGCAACGAAGGCACTGCTCCACACAAATTTCCGCGCACCACACTAATCTTCGCCACGCGGCCCAGTTTACCCGGCCTGGATATTATTCGACCGTTTTCGGGTTGTTTCGTGTTTATGCCCGAGTGAGTCAACAAGCAGTGTTTCGAGATGTTATTGTTACGTGTTCCCATATTCAGTTGCACTGCGATATTTTATATTATGACAACAAAAATATTGAAATTTGAATTTAAAAAACACTATACGTAGCATTGACACGAATTTTGATAAGTAGTAATAATTTGTGTATAATGTAAGTTATAAATTATATTCTTTTGCCAGATACACTATGGATTATTGTTATATTAGCAGCCAAGTTGTGCACATGTTGGTATTAGTGATTAAATATGTGTAAATACGAATGCCACATAAATCAGTCTATGCAAACAAAACAAATAAAAAACACAACGGAATTTGCTTCCAAAGATACATGTATAAGTAATTTCGGGCAGTGATACTTGGCTGCTCACAACATGGCACACATGTTATCGCTGGCATGCTGTAAAAGGTACTGCCTGGAAGCTCTATGTACACGTCTCCCTCGGTGAATAATTCTTAGAACAGCGCGCAATTATGACTACACCTCTGGAGATTCTTCTGGACACATAATCGACGCGAAGGCGCTGAGGTAGAAATCCATGCTCGCGATAACCCACCGCAATTTTGTTTTGGCGTGTTAATCACCGACACTTAAAGAACAGGCGTTTAAGTAGTGACTATTCCCCGTACCCCAAGTGGCATTTTTTAATGTACGAGGCCGTCATAATGATTTAATTTATTTTTAACAAGGACAATATAAGTATAATTTGGATAACGTAAAAGCTTAAAAGTTGAATTTTTAAAAATAATTTCTTCCTCGTTATAGGAAATATAATCTCAGAAACACTGCCTGCAGATTAATTGCAACATGGACCACCTCTTTGTTAGATAGTAATATATACACCGTGGAAGACGGAAGGTACATGTACCTCGACACTTCTACATGCATACGTTGTGGCGGATAGCTGGCTTAATTGGTAGGACAAATTAAAGTGAACAATACATCGGTACCTTGCTTCGGCCTTTAAGTGAAACATCAGTGACGCTAAGGGTAAAGTTCTTCCTCTTGCCAGTTCTGTCGAAAACTATATTTCCAGACAGCCCGGAAACATGTGACTGAAATGAATAGAGACGGCCATTACAGTTCCCTCCCTCTTGACTAATAGGATCACGATACGCCACCATTACCAGGCACTGTATCTTGCAAACTTATTAAAAACAACATCAATCATTGAGAGGGAGAGTGTGTTGTTTCTTGGATGTCATTTCGGCCCCAAGGGTTCGATAAAGACACGCATTAAAAGTAATGGCACAACGGCCCCGTGGAGCCAAGATGTGATTATGGAGAATGACAAGTTTGATATGATAGGTTTATAAGGGCTTAAAGAGACAATGCCCAGAAATATGCTGTCTAAAATGTCCTCTCTTTTGCATTTTCCATCCACTTTGGTTATGAGCGTTCACAGATTTTTATGGATTGAAATGAATACCCTGATCAAATATTATATGTTTAGCAAAGTATAAATAAAAGGAATGCATGTAACCGTCTATTTGATCTTGCCGTGTGAATAAAAAATAGTATATAAAAACTTCGGATTTTTTAGTTCGGAACTCAATTAAGAGATGGTCCTCTAGGGTGGAGAATTATAGAATTGAAAAAAACAACAACCATGTTCATTGTTCCTTTAAGTTACGTATTACATGTAGCATAACTATTCAAGCGCAGAGTTCAAAGATAATATTAAAAACCTGAGTACCTTCTTGTGTACATTAAATCAGAATCCAAACCTCTGTCTGACCTTACAACATAAATGCCATAAAATCAAATAAAGTCTTTTAAAACAAAATAAGGTGTGTTAAAGCAATAATTAACCTGTTTTATGGCACTTATTATCTCATTCCCAAGGTGCCATGGAAAGGGGGACGGGGACCGACATAGTATACCAGGCGCATCGTTGTTATATACTACCCCGTCACGAAATATGCCTCGAAATATGCTCGGGTTCCTCTCCATCATGTAGTTAAACGCATTCGCCAGTACAGACACGGAGTCCACTAGTAATGCTGATTGAAGCTGAAGTCAAGAGAGTTTTCATTCTGTAATTATTATTATTATTATGATTTACCTTTTCATGGAGTAATATAATAGTTTTTTCAAAAACAAACAAACAGTCAGATATTCTCATATTATATATTGCTTAACCACCAATTAATTATTATATTTAGAATGTAATTAATGAAAATAAAAGAATATGTTATGAAATATGATTTCTATTCAAATGGGCTTCACGATGTGAATATTTTGTGAGTAATATTAAATGTGCAATTATATTAAAAGTAAATAACGTTTGTGATTACACGGCTGTAAGAAATTTAATATAGATACATGTACAGCCTCCCCATTCTAGTTTATGATAGCAATCTTGTCTAGTATAAGTACCTGTATCCTGTTTGTGCCGGCTCCATAATATTTTGCTGGGCTCTCTTTTCTCCAGCCTCTCAGGAACCTTCTCAGTGTGGAGTCGGAATAATTGAGGAGATTAAAACCCGTCACATTGGCGCCGCCATATTCGTATTTTGTTAAGTCTAGTTCATCCATAGCCTGTTAATGAAAATAAGCATGGCGCAATTGCACGCACACACCAACGCATGTATGCACACGCACATGTCACACACTGTGTGCGTTTGGAAGAAATTAAAAAGAGGGTAATACAAAATTTGAGGTGCTTTTGTTTTCTGATATCCTCGGCTTATTGTT
>NW_019773669.1:8627-53939 GCF_001039355.2 Lingula anatina | reverse complement strand
ACAGAGTAATTACCATAAATGTACACTGATCATGCCCATTTTGCTTCTTTGCCAAACAAAGCTACACAGTAAATTTAATGTAAAACAAAAGTATGGTTTGACAGTTATGGGGTGAACGTCACCAAAATTGTGCAAAAATGAGAATAATTACTGTAAATGTAAACCCATTTAGCATTATGCTAATTTTTGAAAGCAACTTGCTTCTTTGCCAAACAAAGTCAGTCAGCAATTTTACAGTAAAACAAAAATATGATTTGGAAGTTGTGGGATGACGATAACCATTGAAAGCTGAACAAGTGATAAAGGGCCGAGGCATGTAGCACCTATTCACTGGCTTGAAAATTTACTGAGCTTTTCCAATGACATGGTCGAACAATCAGAACCAAAAAAATTCTGTTGCATGATTTTGACTTTTGTTCTAAATGTTTCAGCCCAGAAAAAATAATTTTAGAAAATAATTTTTTGGTCGGATTGATTAGACTGTTCAAACTATTTGAGCAACTACCGTATGTTCACACATATGGTACTTGTACATAAAAATAGCATAGCATCATTCAAATAGAAGAAAATAATTACCTTTTTTAAATGTTGCTGTTTTCTTTTTTACTTCCTTTAGAACTTTCTCGGCTTCAGAACTTATCCAAACTTCACCATTGGTAGTATTTTTAGAATCATTCATTCTAGAAATAAAACCATTGCCTTTTTAAAGTCAAAGCAACAATTAATTTTACAAATTAGAGTTGACATATATTAATTGACAAGTACAATACAAATGCTAAACTTAATACTCTGACTCTGTAAAATGATGTAGACTACAATGCAATATGTTGTTATAACTACATGAATGAGTATGATATGGTCCCTGAGGATTATCTGCCAAGCCAAAAGACAGGTGCATCAAATCTCCATAACTAAGTCAGATATCAAGAAATTTGGTATAATTGACAAAAAAGTTTGATCCACAAAATGTTTGCTTTTAAAATTTTTGTTCATGTGATATGCACCCCTAATTAGGATGTTCCATTGAACAAAGGCATTATTTCACCTTTTTTCTGTCAGTGATAAAATCAGAAGTGAGTCTTTCAAAATTAATTCCAGGCTATAAATTGTAGAACTTATAAGTATGATAAAATTGGTGTTAAATCTGTATTAATTGCTGTTCAGGCAAAGGAGATTAGCCCAAATTCTAAAATGCAATTTCTAAGACCCCATTCCCATAGATTTTAGATCAATTTATCCCTGTTGGGAGTCTCACTAGATTACTGTCAGCTTAGCTGGCTTAAGCATCTGTCCCGCCTACTAAAAGCTGTAAAGGGGTAATTAACTATGGTGCGCGCTTGGCTGACTGCAATTTAGTGTTAGGTCGATCTTAATCTCTGTATCGATCTAAATCTCTGTGAATGCACCCTAACACACAAAAACTGTTGTTAGGTCATCAGCTTGAACTAGCAAAATGTGACAGCATTATCTCATTACATGACAAAGGTTATTTTCTGCATTATCTAAGCAGGTACAGAATTAAATCAGAACATTTTTATCAACCATAATACCCCTCATACTTACATCTTAAATCCCTTCTTTTCAGCAGGTCTGTAGGTATAAACCAAGTCGGTTGTGGCTTTTACAAAATTCTCATTGAATTCTGGGTCTGTTGGTAGTTTGAGTTCCTGCAAAATAGGCTGAAATAGATTATTCTAGGAATTTTCTAACTAAAGTCAACTTAACCCTTTTGAACACAAATTCCAATTGAGAAATTATTATTATTAATTTCTTTCTTTTTCAAACCTGAAAACTTTACTTTAAAATGTCTTTAATCAATTTGGTGCTGTACAATAAAGGCTATACCACCAGTGGATGTTGAAAAAAAAAGACATAATGAATTCTGTATGAATGCACACATGAACTAAAATCCTTAGGTTTCAACATCCATTATGGTATCAGTTAGATATACTTGAAATCAGCAAGGTGCATGTGACATTGCTTCTGAAATAATTTTTCTTCTTCACTATGAAAGATTTTCTATGGAAATTACTCCATGATGATCTTTATGCATACCAACTTAATACTAAGGGATATTGTCATCCTTTACCCAAATTTCATAACAAAAACATTTAAACCAAAATGATGGCACGGGATTGTAGCCTATAAACTCCTTGTCAACTCTTCGTAACAATTTTCGTGATAAAATCTTGTTCACGGATAAAGTTATGCCCCCAAATGGATTGCCATCTCACCTCAAAATAGAAAGGTGTTAAATTGATGATTAAAGCTTTGAGTTGCCTAGTAGGCTTATACATTGCAACAAAAAAAATAAATGCCAGTTATTTTATATTTTCGAGGGTTTTTCCATCATTTTAAATCATCACAAAGATAGATGCATTATTGAATAATTAGATGCAGGAAAAAACTAATTTTGGGTCTGGATGATAATACAGGGTTACAATATCCTTAACAAACTTTTTTGTAGATTGGAAACCAAATAAATAATTAGTATGTAACTAATATACCATAAAATGCCGATGGTTGGCAAGCAGAGGAAAAACATCATCATCCAATTTATTTAATAAAGCCTGATGTGCATATACCACAGGAAAGGCACATGATATAGACTCTTCTTCATCAAAGTATAAATTCTTAGTATCTGGACTAAACCTGAAAGAAATAAAAAATACTATGTGCAATGATAAAATATCACTTATCCCTGTAGTATTGCCTCCATAATAATCCACCCAAACTTGGTTTTTGTTTCGATATGTGGCGACATGCTTCGTTTTTGCATGTTGTCAGTTTGTAGGACAGATTGGTGAAAAGTTGCATTTAAAGAGGCCCTTTATGAACAATGTTGCTTGCTTACTATCACTTCCTATTCAATAACTGACTTTTCCTTTTTTAATTTCAAACACATGGAGATAAACTTCTCAATGATTGTGTTTTTATTACCATAGTTTGTCCATGGTTTCTCTTTTTTATGAAATGCAGCTGTTCTATAAATTGATATTGTACATGTAACTACACCTTTGTCCTAACTCAGTGGTTAGGAAAAGGATGCTTGGACAAAAAACTTCTATTCGACTCGCTTACACCTGGGGTGCAATGCTGCTAACAAGGTGTTAATCTTGCGCGAGGAAACACCATCACTGTGTGTGTCTATATATATATATATATATATATATATATATATATATATATATATATATATATATATATATATATATATATATATATTCTGTGATTGAAAGAAAATATTACATACTTTAAATAAGGTTTGCCGATATTATGAAGTTGTACCTTTGAATCCATTCCTGGTACCGTGGGTCTCTAAAAATCTGCATAGGTGTGAAATGAATTATGAGTTCTGCAGTGTTTTCTGGATTCCCTCCATTCTGATACTGATGAAACTCTTGGTTTTTCAGCAAAGATTCCAAAAATCCTTCTGTTGGACAATCAATTACTAAATTCAAGAAAAAAATACTATTATTGAAAAGGACTTAACACTATGCTATTGTAAGACAATATGAAAGACAATAAAACTTCTAAATATATTAATATATAATTATATGAAATTTATGAATCTCACAAGAATCCATTCTGAAATGAACACACACACACACACACGCAATGATCACTAACTGATCAAGAATATGGCACATATGATTAAAGTGGTGTTGTGCCATCCATGATCGGTGGTAAATATGTCTTTTTACCATTCACTTCTCACCATGGCTTGAAGTGTTGTAAATTTAATAATAATAATACTAATAATTATATAATTAAGAGAAAGAAAAACAATTGTTTTTACCTATAATTGGTCTCCATATGACAGCTTTTTTGAGAATATCATCAGGGCATATCTGAAATACATTAAAAGATACTGGCTGATACCCATCACATCATTCCATAACAAGAGGATCAGAGAGGCGATACCGCCTCCGGAAATTGTACCACCAGCTGGAGTAAGCGCATTCGTATGGAACCCACCCCTCCAAAAAGGGACACCATCACCAGTCTTGTGCTTGACAAGCTCTAAAAAATGCAATCAACAAGAGTTCTCAAAATATGCAAAAAAATATAACTGAAAATGGTACAATCAAGCAGATTTTCAAATTGTCTTGCATTTTCCTACCAATGATCACTCCTGTGATTCTCTAGACAAAAGGCCTATTGGTTTTCTTTGAAATGTGTTGTCAGTGGTGCATATATGCTGACAAAAGAGAAAACCTAAGGGCAACAACGGGCACATCTCTGCTAGTTTTGAAGATATGAGAGGCAAGAAAATATGCAAAGCTCAGTTCATGGTGAAAAGTAGGTCAAAGGTCAATTTCAATATCATAGTATATGAATTTCTATTCAAGTTCAATAGTAACCATGGGCATTTCTTTGGCAATTTTGCAGATTTAAAGGCCAGAAAAGATGCAAAAAGCACTTCATCATAAAAAGTAGGTCAAAAGTCAATTTCAAGGTCACAGATTGCCAGTGTATTACTTCCTATTCAAGTTCAATAGTAACTATGGACCTATCTCTGCCAGTTTTGGAGATAAAAGGGAACGAAAATTTGCAAAGTTCAGTTCATGATAAAAAGTAGGTCAACAGTCAATTTTAAGGTCACAGTAAATTGCCAGTATATGACTTCCTACTCTAGTTCAATAGTAACTATGGACCTATCTCTGCCAGTTTTGGAGATAAAAGGGAACGAAAATTTGCAAAGTTCAGTTCATGGTGAAAAGTAGGTCAAAGGTCAATTTTAAGGTCACACCTAGATTACCAGTATATGACTTCTTATTCAAGTTCAATAGTAACTATGGACCTATCTCTGCCAGTTTTAGAGATAAAAGGGAACGAAAATTTGCAAAGTTCAGTTCATGGTGAAAAGTAGGTCAAAGGTCAATTTCAATATCATAGTATATAAATTTCTATTCAAGTTCAATAGTAATGCACCTATTGACCCCAAATTCAAGGAGATGAAAGATGACCCTAAGGGTAACACTTTCCAATAATATTATTGGTTAGGTCTGTGTAGTTTCTGAAAATCAGCGCAAGTAATTTTTCGTTTTTTTGAAAATTTTGGCCCGTCTGACCTTGAAATAAAGGTCAAAGGTCAAATCCAAAAGCATATTTGAAATCTCCACATATGACTTTTGGTCAGCCGTGTGTAGAAATTTTTCCCATAATTCCTTCCGTATGGTGGATAATTAGCATTTAATTTTGCCATTTTTGGACAAGGGTGCATTACAAAGAGCACCACACCTAGACCCCAGCACTGATGAAGCCCAAATTTTACGTGGAACGAGTTGAGATTACAGGTGACCTAAATCCAAGAGATGGGTACAGAGGCCCTTGTAGTCTAGGAGGAGAAGCGGTAACGGTGACATGGCGGCGGAGCCGGCGGAACATACGGGTCGGGGCTAAAACCATGTGTACCGCCAGCGCCTACGCTGGTGGTACAATAAGATATTAGGATTAAAAGAATCTCTTTATATACTATATTCTGTGTGAAAGTCCAATTTCCACACTTATATTAATGTAAGAAGAAAAACAAGGCAGCAAAGCTGTCAAATGTACAAACAAAAGGCGAAATGTACAAAAAAAGGATACTGTCAATTGTTATGCAATAATACATTATGCTTAACTGCAAAGTCAACATCAAATTTTAATTATGCACAACAGATAATACTGATGAAATTAAAAGCATAAGGCTTCAGGCCCATGAGAGTTCAAAGTCACACATGCAAAAAAAAAAAAAAATGCATCAAACTAGAGGTCTCTAGAACCTATGGTTCCGTAATCAGAGAGAGTTTTCAATTTCGGCATCTAATGGCTGCTTCTCTTGTGAAAAAGCACTGACCGACCCCAAACTCACGAAAATGAAAGGAGTCCCTAATTGTAACCCCTTACTATAATATGAGAGCTTAGGATTGTGTAGTTTCTGAAAATTGGCACAAACAAACATGTTTTTGCAGAAAATTCCCATTGATAAAAAATTTTGGCCTGTTTGACCTTGAAATAAAGGTTAAAGGTCAAATCCCATAATTCCCTCAGTTTGGGAGATCATTAGCCTTCAATTTTCAAAAATTTTAACAAGGGTGTGTTTCAATGAGTGAGACGAATGCACCGACTGAGACAAAAAAAAAAAAAAAAAAAAAAAAAAAACAAGTTGGGATTCAAGTTGGGATTATATGTGACCTAAATCCAAGAGACGGGTACACAGATCTGTGCTGTCTAGGAGGCCAATAAGTAATGGTGATTTGTATCTGGTGTCAGAACGCGCAGCCCCCGGAGCCGTAAGCGACTAAAATTATGGGTACTGCCAGCATTAGCTGGTGGTACTAACTATAGGATCATAGGACAGATACTGCCACCAAGTATTTTGTATCACCAGCAGGGTCAAGTGCATTAAAGTTCAATGGTAACTGTGGGTACACTTCTACTAGATAAGAATATGAAGAGCTAGAAGATTTGAAAGTGCATTTCATGGCAGAAAGTAAGCCAAATATCAAATTGAAGGTCATGCTTGGATAACCAATATATGATTTTCTACTCAAGTTCAATAGTAATTATGGGTGCATCTCTGTTAATATTGGAGATGTAGGGGCTAAAAAATCTGCTTAGTTCATTTCATGGTGAAAAGTAAGTCAAAGTTCAGATCCAAGGCCACATTAAGTTAAAAGTATTGAAGTTAAAGGCTTTTTGTCAATTAAGCAATATTATACAATGCTTAACAGCATCATCACCACCAAATTTTAAATACCTAAGGTTAGAAGGACATTCAGAATAAGTACCTACTAAAGGACGTCTAGCAAAATATTCATGTGTAAGCACGTCTGACAATTTTGAAGTAAAGGCCTTAAAACGTGTGAAATGACGACCAGTTCGCACATCTACCATGGTGTGGAACCTCTCAAATTTTTATCATACCTCTTATCTCCTCAACTTGCATACTCCTGCAAAGCCAACCAGTTTTCCCGTGGACAGAGCCATGATTAAGGTAATATCCATCTCGTGTCCAGTTAGGTCACTTTTAAATTACACTGATTATACAGGTAAAATGGATACTCAGAAAATATATCTAGCAAAGGGATTGAGGCCCATGTGGTTTTCAACCTTTAGTTGAACTAAGTCCTGTGACTCATTTTCTGTAAGTTTCCACTTATCTTGTAATCTCTGAAAGCGCACTGTGACACCAATGCTGCCAATGACGATGACGGCTAAATCAGATATGGGTGATGTCTGTATCATGTATATTAAAATTTACAACAGGAAAATATTGCACAAAAAAAGTAAAAAAAAAAAAAAAAAAAACAATAATGACTGCCACAGTTTTTAAACTTACCACTCTGCCATCTTCCAGAGTTACTGTTTCACCCTGGCATAATGTCCTTAATACAGCGCTAGATGTCCTATACAAAAAGAACATTTCATGAAAACATAGTGCTATTGCAAGTATCAAAATACATCAGATCATAAATTCAAAAGATTATTTTAAACTAGAGGATCAGAGAGGCGATACGGCCTCCAGATACCACCAGCTGTAGTAAGCGCATTCAAATGGAAAACAAAAAAAGGGACACCACCACCAGTCTTATGCTTGATAAGCTATATAAAACTAGAGGATCAGAGAGGCGATACCGCCTCCAGATATTGTACCACCAGCTGGAGTAAGCACATTTGTATGGACCCCCCCCCAAAAAAAATAAAGGACATCACCACCAGTCTTATGCTTGACAAGCTCCATAAAATGCAATAAACAAGAGTTCTCAAAATATGCAAAAAAAATAAATAAATAAATAAATAAAAAAAATGTTAAAATGGTCCAATCAAGCAGATGTTCAAATTGACTTGTATTTTCCTAACATTGATCACTCCTGTTATTTTCTAGACAATAGGCCTATTGGTTTTCCTTGAAATGAGTTATCAGTGTTGCATATATGCTGACAAAAGAGAAAACCTAGGGACAACACTGATCAGATCTCTGCTAGTTTTGAAGATATGAGGGGCAAAAAGTAGGTCAAAGGTCAATTTCAAGGTCACAGTATATGACTTCCTATACAAGTTCAACAGTAACTAAGGGCGTTCCTTTGCCAATTTTGGAGATATGAAAGTGCAGTTCATCATAAAGAGTAAGTCAAAGGTCAATTTCAAGGTCATAGTAAGTTTACCAGTATGTGACTTCCTATGCAAGTTCAATAGTAACTTTGCCATTTTTCAAGATATAAGGGACAAAAAATTTGCAAAGTTCCGTTCATGGTGAAAAGTAGGTCAAAGGTCAATTTCAAGGTCACAATGAGATTGCCAGTATATGACTTCCTATTCATTTTCAATAGTAACTATGGGCTTATCTCTGCCAGTTTTGGAGATATAAAGATCAGAAAACTTGCAAAGTGCAGTTCATCATGAAAAGTAGGTCAAAGGTCAATTTCAAGGTCATAGTAAGATTGCCAGTATGTGACTTTCTATTCAAGGTCAATAGCAACTTTGCCAGTTTTCAAGATATAAGGGACAGAAAATTTGCAAAGTTCAGTTCATGGGGAAAGGTAGGTCAAAGGTCAATTTCAAGGTCACAATGAGATTGCCAGAATATGACTTCCTATTCAAGTTCAACAGTAACTATGGGCTTATCTCTGCCAGTTTTGGAGATATAAAGATCAGAAAACTTGCAAAGTGCAGTTCATCATGAAAAGTAGGTCAAAGGTCAATTTCAAGGTCACAGTTAGATTACCAGTATATGACTTCCTATTTAAGTTCAATAGTACATATGGAGTACTATTTGGAGTATTTTGGAGTATTTCACATTTTATTTTCACCACTGAATATCAGATGTTGAACTTTTTGATATAGTGCAATGCCTAAGCCATATTGAAAACAAAAAAAAACGGATACCACCTTCAGTGTTGCACTTGACAAGCTCTACAAAATGCAAAAAACAAGAGGTCTCTAGCATTAACAGATCCAGAATTAGAGAGAGTTTTCAGTATCAGCATCTAATGGCTGCTACTCCCGTGAAAATGCACCAATTGACCCCAAACTCACAAAGATGAAAGATGACCCTAAAGGTAACACCTGTCCATAATATTATAGATTAGATCTGCACAGTTTGAAAAAAAGCAGAAATAAATTTTTTTTGCAAAAATTTCCCAATTTATAGAAAAGTTTGGCCCATTTGACCTTGAAATAAAGTTCAAAGGTCAAATCCAAGGGCGTGTTTGAAAGCTCCACAAATGATTTTCGGTCAGTCATCAATAGAAAATTTTCCCATAATTCCTTCGGTTTGGGAGATATTTAGCTTTGAATATCCAAAATTTTTGACAAGGGTGCATTTCAACAAGCGTCAGGCCAATGCACCGACAGAGACAAAAAAACCAGGGGGTTCAAGTTGAGGTTATATGTGACCTAAATCCAAGAGATGGGGACACAGGTCCTTGCGGTCTAGGAGGAGAAGCGGTAACCGTGACTTGTTTCCGGCGCCTTACTGCGGAGCCGCAGGAGCCGGCGGAGCTATATGAAACGGGTCGGGACTAAAACCATGAGTACCCCCCAGCATACACACTGGTGGTACTAATAAAATATACAAGAGTTCTCAAAATATGCAAAAAAAAAATACAAAAAACGTAATGGTAAAAATGGTCCGATCATGCGGATTTTCTAATTGACCTGATTCCTGTAATTTTCTGGACATCAGGCCTATTTGTTTTCCTTGAAATGTGTAATCCAAGGGCATATTTGGAATCAACAAATACGAGTTTCAGTCAGACTTCTATAGTAAGTTTTCACATAATTCCCTTAGTTTGGGAGATATTTAGCATTGAATTTCCAAAAATTTTGACAAAGGTGCATTTCAAGGAGCATCATGCCTAGGCCAAGGTACCTACTGAGACAAAAAAAAAAAACAGGGGGTTCAAGTTGAGATTATATGTGACCCTAATCCAAGAGATGGGGACAAAGGTCCTTGCAGTAACGGTGACTTGGTCAAAGGTCAATTTCAAGGTCACAGTTATATTGCCAGTATGTGACATCCTATTTAAGTTCAATTATTATGGTAACTATGAGCGTATCTCTGCTTATTATGGAGTATTCAACATTGTATTTTCACCAGTGAATACTATGACCAGAGTTGGAAATAACTGCCCGTCCCAACGTCCTTGTCGGTCTAATTTCATGAAGGACGGGTAAAAATAATTTGGAGACCGTCCTGTGGTCGGGCCGCACTTTGAAGTCGTCAATAGATCTGAGCGTGAAACACCGCATCTTTCTTGATTTTGATTTTCACTATACATAAGTGCTTTCAATATAAATCACATGATCATTCCAAATATATGGGAAAATAGGTCAGAGATACGTCATTACATCACCTCCGACTTTTACAGCGGGAAATTTCACGTGAACATTCCAAATATGGGAAAATAGGTCAGTTATACGTCATTAAATGACTACTTCCGACTTTTGTCGTAAGATAAGAGTTTATTTAGCCAATTATAAAAATCGGAAATCATTTTCCATTGGAGCAATATACAGAGTAAAATAATAAAATAATACAATAAATAAATAAATTAAGAATTTAGCTTTGAGATCAAATTAAAATGCGTCACTGCACTTGGATAAAAGCTGTTTAAGAAGCGTTTACTGCCTTTAAAAGTTAAAAGTCTACTGTTGCTTGGTAAAAAAGTAAAAAGAGAGGATGCAGGATGGAAAGCGTCTTTCATGGTGTTGACAATTCTTTTCTCCATCCTGTCCTTAAAAATATCATCCAGCTTGGGGAGATCTTGCCCGATAATCCGTCTTGCAGTTTTTACAACGTTTGCTAATTTCTTCCTTTCCTCCCCAGCTGTTCCGCTATACCATATTATAATTCCGTACGCTAGAATGCTTTCAATTACACACCTATAAAAATTGACTAATCTTCGTGGGAAGATTCGCTGCAATAAGCCAATCAAATGCAAGGTAACATCGGTAATATGATAAAGAAGACAATGTGGCTAGCTAATGTGGTGTACATTTTAACTTCTACGTCTTTAGAAACACCCACATGCTACGAAAATTTCTTGGCCTTCCTGAAAAAAATCATGAAAAGCGACCAGCGACGGAGGTTCGTAAAGACTATGACCAGAACAAAAGGCAACGGACAATAGTTCCAAATTGGAGGGCAGAGTTCAAGTGGTTGATATGTGACGAGAACCGACAAATTTTATATTGCAACACGTGTCGTTCCGTTTACGGCCCGCTTTCTTCAAAATCGAACATTCCGGGGAAATTTAACAGATACAAAAATGGACCCTTTGTTAATGGATGCAAAAATTTAAGGCATGATGCCTTAAATTTTAAAAATTCACGAACAATCCGAAGGACACAGATTCGCCGAATCGTTTATTACCAAAAAAGCTGGAGAGTCAACGGCTGAAAAAACCCTCCTAAGCCTGAACAGAGCAGTGGTGGACAAACTAGACAAACTTTTTAGATCAGCACACGCCATTGCAAAAAAATCAAGACCAATAAGCGATTTTGTCTGGCAATGTCAATTAGACATGAAAAAAGGACTGGATTTGGGGAACACATATCTCAACAACAAAAGTTGCAAAGAATTTATGGTCGCTATTGCGGAAGTGGAGCGGCGCAAATTGAAGAAAAATTGGAAGAAGCCAAATTTGTTACCGTCATGTCAGATGGTTCCACTGACATCTCTGTCATAGAGAATGAGATTGTTTACGTGCACTTTACAATTAAAGGCATCACTTACTGCTATTTTCTTGGACTAGTGGAGTGCGAGAGTGCCAATGCAATTGGTATTTATAACGCAATTTTGAATGCTTTGAAGTTCAGTCGTGTGGATGTTTTAGAAAGGATTGTGGCCTTTGCTGGAGATGGAGCAGCAGTAAATACAGGACACTTAAACGGTGTCATTTCACATTTTCGAAGAAATGTGAATGAATCAACAGTGATGGTGCAGTGCTTTTCTCATAGGGTGGAATTGGGATATAAAGCGGCTCTCAAGGTAAGAATATCCGTACTCAAGTATTATCATACAAGAATATTACATGTCAATACTTTTGTGCAACAAATAGTAGATCTAAGTTGGTTATTCCATCCTGTTCATTATCAGGCAATTGAAACAAAGCAAAATTGGACAGAAATTAGATATATCAATTTTGTCACATGAAACTACCAGTTCCATAATACCAGTACAGTTTATTTACTGATTATTCTTTACTTTAGTTTTGCTTTGGTGTAAGTGATTTTTTGTTGTTGTTTTTCAGGTAGCCCCAATGTTCACCAAAGTAAATGATCTATTAGATGGTTTGTTTAAATTTTACCACAAAAGTGCTCTTCAAAGGAAACAATTGAAGAGCAATTTTGTAGACTTGCAGATCTCTCAAGCTCTCCCAACAAGGGTGGGCGGTACACGCTGGCTAGGGCATGTGCAAACTGCCCTGAATATTCTCTGGAAGGGATACCAAGCATTTGTAACCCATTTAAGCCAGGTAAAATATGCAGTAAATTTATTGAAGAAATATATATATTTTTTGAATATTGAAAAAATATTTTTGTATAGTACCAGTTAAAATGCCTTATGATGAAGGAAATCCAAACGTATGCTTATTTTTCACATTTGTTGAAATTTTATGATTTTTTCTCATACTTCTTGCAGGCAGCTTTGAGAAGTAGTGGACAATCTGCTACTCAGTCCAAAGCCAAGCATCTAGTGAAACTCTTGAGATCTAAAGATGTGATAATATTTGCCCATTTCCTGACTGATGTTGTGGCTGTTTTGACCAATCTCTCCATGTGCCTACAGAAAAGAGCAACATGTTTGTTTGAAGTTCACCAGGAGCTGGAGTGCACAATTGCTAACATCAAGAAATTAGGAAATAGGTAAAATGTCTGTGTGCTTAGAGTAGGTGATTGTTGACATAGTTTGCTTCTTCAATGCTCATCACTTGCTGGTAGTCTATAGTTGCTCCTAAATTTTTAGTAGCTTGAATAACCTTAGCTATAGATTATATTAACAGTTTCACTTGCTTGAATCCCTTTGCTAGCAGCATATGTTTTTATTTTTTTATTACAAAGCAACTTGTACATTTGTAGGCCTGGGCCTGCACTTAGAAGGGTAAGTGAGGGTGGAGACTCTTTCCAAGGAGAGCTTCTGTGTGGAGATGGCAGCTGTGATGCACAGATGAAAAGGGTGCTGGGTGCTTTGGTTGATAGTTTAGAACACAGATTTCAGGATGTGGAGAAAGGGTTGTTGAGTGCAACAAGAATTGCTGACCTCAAATCTTGGCCTACAAGTATTGATGAAGATGATGGTATTAATGATAACAATTTCATTGCAAAATTGAGTAATGCATCCTGTAGCTTTGTCTTGGTCTGTGGTTCAAATAGCCTTGTTTGCTGTGGTCACTTATACTTTATATGCATTAAACATTTCTGAAGTATACGAAAGTGTTTAAACACTACATTTAAATGTAATATAAGTAAAATGATGTACCAAACTGAAAGGAAATCCAAACTGAATCATTCAAACTGAAAGTAGGCCTACTCACTAAATTGACTACATTCTTTTTTCCAGATTTTGGCATTGAGCAGGTGATTGTGTTGATGGAACATTTCAGAGAAAGGTTGGCTGGTGCAGGCATTCATGTAGATGGTATTGAGCCAGAATGGATAGTGTTAAAGAATTTACTGTATAAAAAGTAGGTTGCATATTTAAGGTTAACACAGCTATATATTATTAAGAGTGCACTCTTACATGTACAGCAGTATCAGTTTTGCTAAGAGTTCATGTTGTATTGCAAATGAAAGAATATAGAATTTGAGAAGCACTAAGTTGGAATTAATTGTATATATTAATTGTACATGTTATTTTAGTTAAATCCATGATTTCACTTTTCAGTCACAAGGTGCATGTCATGTCGTGGGCCACAATCAATGAGCTGTATGGAGAGCGGTGCTCAAATGTATTAGGTTTAGTTGATTTAGTTCTTTCACTGCCTGCTGGTACAGCAGAGTGTGAACGTGGGTTTTCCCAGATGAAGATGATCAAGAATCAATGGAGAAACAAGTTGAAAGCATCATCTATGACTCTGCTAATGTCAATCCAGCTACATTCAAGCACAATTCCAGAATTTGACCCCAAACCAGCAATAACTCAGTGGTGCACTGGGGCAAGAAGAAGGCCAACTTTCATGGAAAGAAGCAAGCCCAAATCTGCTGTTGACCAATTTGAGGAGATAATTGTTGATGTGGAACAGGGTGAAATGGAGGGCACCAGTGTTCAGGTGTCAAGTGAGCAGCCAACAAAATCTGTTGACTCAGACTACGAGTCAGATTTTTCAGACATGGAAGAGAGGGATGATAATGAATACAGTGAATCTGGTGGAGATGATTAAAGGAAATTATTTAGCAAAAATCTCATGAGTAAATGCAGTTTTTTTCAATTAACATTTTGACGAGTTAATTGACATTCATCAATTTTATTCACCAAACTGATATTGTTTTACTTGCAAGCAGCTACTGCTTACCATGCCAATGATTTGACGGTTCAGTTTTGAATTTTAATGCTCCTTTCATGAAAATTTGCAGTGATGTAGATACCTCAGTTAAATTAAAATACTTGTTCTTCAGTACTGAGTGTATTGACTATTGTGCATTTTGTTTCTGTCAAATGGTTTGCTATAATTTTAATTAATAGATGTTTGGTAAGGTGCATCATATTTATTTATTTATTTTTTATATTTTATTTATTTATTTATTTATTTTTGCAATCCATGATGTATGGGTGGGGGAACAACCATAACTGAATATAAAAATAAAATTGATTTTTGGTATCAAGACAGCACTAGTATTATGACTTTTATTTATGAATTTTGAAAGAAAACAACTTTCAAAAATGTCTTGAATTATTAAATATAGTCATACATGCACTGTATTATCATAGTTCTGTCGATTTAATGAGGACAGGCTGGTTTATGGTAGGACAGGTAACTTTCAAGTGTAACCTGTCCTGCTGTCTGGTTGAATCCTAGGAGGAGTTTCCAACCCTGCTATGACATTGTACTTTTTGATATAGCACAACTCATAAACCATATGGAAAACAAAAGAATGATAAGCTCTAGAAAGTGGAATAAACGAGGTCTCTAACATTCAGGGTTCCAGAACTGGAGAGAGTTTTCAGTTTTGGCATCTAATGACTTCTTTGGTCTCCTGTAATGCACCGATTAACCCCAAACTCATGAAGATAAAAGATGACCCAAAGTTTTACACCTGCCCATAATATTATAGGCTAGGTCTGACATGGACATAAAGAGAGAAGGACGTGAAACGCGGAGTAAGATCAAAGGATAATCGGCTTAGCGCGAGCTCTTCGTGAAACCATGTGCGTTCGGATCACGCAACCTCCCATACATATTGCAGTAGTCGATTACTTTTTGTGTCATTTGGGCAGGTAGTTCGCGATAATGTAAGTCAATCTTTCGGGTGGATGAGACAATAAAATTATAGAGATTAAGTATAAGTACAATTTGTTCTGTCAATTTGGAAGCTATGTGAGAATTTTTATATGTTTATTCATGGAGGAATTCAAAATGCCCTATGTGGTAAAGGCAATCTTGTTTGTTGCCGTAAAATGAGCATTCAAAATTGTACAATTGTAGTGTAGTATACTTGTTTTCAGCTATGATCCGATTGGAAAATATTTTTAGTGTCACTTTTCTCTCTATGTGAGAAATTAGCCTGAGTCGCGGCAATAATGAAACCTTCAATCGTGTCTTGAATTAAAATGAAGCAATTCCTCTCCGATTTATTCAACTCGCTGACATCATTTTAGGTCTGGTATTTTTTACATACGGTTTAGATAAAGGTGGCATTTACACTGCTGTGTACTAATTTAAATGAATAAGTTTATGTTACTTGCTTAAGTGAGCCCGAATTATGTAATGATAATTAATATTTCTAACATTCAATATGGGCTCTCGTTGCAATAGGGCACCACCCATGCATTCGTGACCCACAAAAAAACGCACCCGTGGGTCTTTTAATATTCTTTTATCAAAGTTGACATTAACACTGTTCTAAAGTATATATATATTTAAACATTACCGGCTACAGTCTGCTCCAGTGTGAGAATGATAATTATTATCTTTTTAACTTTCAATATGGGCTCTCATTGCAATATGGCACCACACACGTATTTGTTACGCACAAAAACGCACTTGTGGGCCTTTTAATATTCTTTTATCAAAGTTGACATTAACACTGCTCTGAAGTATATATATATTTACACATTACCAGCTACGGTTTGCTCCAGTTTGAGAGTGATAATTAATAGTTTTTCATCTTTAAATTGGAGTCCCTAAACAGCATAGAGACGATTGACAAACACTCTCATTGGTCTTTTAATTCAAGTATAAATGTGGACATGTACACATGCAAACTTCATGATTATATTTACTTGGGTAATGGTCATAAAAGTGGATCTTGATCACATTTGTGATTTAAGTCTCACCTCTGTAATTGGCTTGCTACATTGCATTACCTTGTTATCAGATGCATTTGGATAGCACCTACCTAGCTTTATTAGTCAACATGCTTTTAAACCAGTTATATATCAGTTCAACATATATCAATACAATCTTGGAAATGATAACAAGTATAGACAAAGGCCAGAGCCCATTTTAATTAGGTAACAAGAAAAAGAGACTGAAAACCTGAAACAAATTTCCACTTGTTGACGCAAGTCTATGTGCTAACAACTACAAGATGGAGGCAATGCTGTATCATAGCAACCACGAGGGACTGCGAGAAATTGCGTTATCCATGCAACAGAACAAAAGAATTTCAATGAGGCACAGCGCGCACTACCTTGATAATAAGTTGTTCAGGCTCCCATGGAGCTATCAAAACAGCCTGACCGAATGTTTAATCGAACGCACATAGCTTCAAAGGAAGATGCCGCGTTTCACGTCCTTCTCTCATTATGTCCATGGGTCTGAGTAGTTTCTGAAAATGGGCACATATATATATATAGTCCCGAGTTGATAAAAAGAACCCGTATGTAAGCAGTCGGGGGCCCCGACAGAAGCTGGACAAATTAATAGTGCTTTGAAACGCTAAGTTTGTGCTTGGTAACTTTACGTTGTGCTTGTTAATCTGAAGTGGGGCTCGTTAATATTGGCGTTTGCGCTAGGGAATCTGAGGCTCGTGCTCGGAAACGGCAATAATCGTTCATGAGACCTGGCTTATTGTGGCAGGGCAAAAAAATTTTTTTTTTGTCAATTTTGATGTAATATTACACAATGCTTCAGCAAAGGCTAGAACAGCAAACTAACTAGTCCACCGTCCAAATATGGCAACCAAAGCACAGGCTTCAAACAACTATGCATCCGCGAAAAGTGCGCTGTTTGAAATAAACAAGTTGGTGAAATTGACAAAGCCTGCCGGTGTTTACCGTCTGTTTGTTTTTATTTCATTTGCTCTCTGGTATCTTTCTGAAAATTTATATTAGAAATGTTCTATTGATTTTATGTTGTAAAAAGTAAATCCGTCGGAATTCCTTAGAATAACATTTATTTTACCTTCATTTTCAGGGGATTCCCATTGTATTTATAGTGTTATATGTGGCCCCAATGGGGATTTTTCACCCCTCCCCCACTCTTGATTAATAAAATTCTTCATGGGCCAGATTGAAAATGATATTGCAAAATACATTCAAAATCGTAGGAAGGTTAATTGCAGATAATGCTGCGAGGACATTCTTGTGCAAGGGCGAACTTGGCCAATATATTTTTTTTACTTCGTCTCCCGGTTTTGGAGCGCCTGTTCTAATTTTTGAAAGCGAGGCAATGGAATCAAACAATACGATGCAATATGTAATCTCGTAAAAATTGCTATTTTTAAATAAAGACCATAGCATGGAGTACATTGAAATGCGACTCGTTTATTATTGTGATCTTCAATAATAATTAATATAAAAGATACGATATAAAAGGTTCTTATCGACGGCCTATTTATTAGCTTTATAGATTTTTTAAAGTATTTGGAGATTAAAAACACAAAAGCTGTCATGTTTCAAATCCGAGGCCCCACATATCGTTCGTGTGCTGGCAACCAACTTAAAAGCTTGCCATCTAATCCGCTAATAGATACTGTCTGATTAGATTACTTGTAGGGAACTATACAAACGGGTTGGCCATATTTGACATAGACTAGTTAGTCTGCAATGTTTCTAATCAAGTGTACTCTTACTGTAATGGGATATCCAAAGCAGCCACCTTATTGACATCAATTCTTCTTGGTTCTGGGTGAAACTAGAAGGAAAAGATTGTTCACACCAATGTTTTCTGTTAATTTTAAATAATAATAATTATAGTAAAAAAATTAGTATCTCTAGAAATGACATGTGTACACTCTGTGTCTGTATATAAAAAGTACTGAAAGCTCATAATCATAGTCATACGTTAAAGACATCAAGCAGCATGTCCTTACCTTACACACATAGGCAACTGACATGTCCTGTTTTTTGTCACCTACTTTCAGCCTTTCAGGGTCTACAAAAATCCAAAGATATCGATTTACATTTAATGCAGGTAAACCCAGAAACTTTTGTTTATATATATATATATATATATATATATAGAGAGAGAGAGAGAGAGAGAGAGAGAGAGAGAGAGAATATTCGGGCTCCCATGGGACCCTAAAGTAAATTTTGGCAACCTTGGGGAAAATATCCAAGATGGCCTCAATTCCAATAGATATATACACACTTCCACATGTAACCTCCTTGATCTTGGCTGATACCAATATTTCCAACTGCCAACTATCACTGAAAGAACATTTTTTCTAAAAGGGCTAAAAACAATGGAATTATTTCACTCTTCAGACATTATTTAGAGCAAACCACTAATTTCAAATATTTTGCCGATTTACATCCCATCAGTGAAGTTGCATGCAACATTGTAGGGTACTGAAACATCTAAAAGATGGCTACAAAATCAAAACACCAATAAACATATCACTTTTCATTGTTTTTTTTTTTCTTAAAATATTTTTATACATATTGCATGAAAACTAGATATATATAACTGTCATTTCCAAACAAATCTGTGCCCCATTTAATTGGTGCAAGCCAGTCCCATATGATTAAGACTAAATCAACATCAACGTCAATCTATGTTTTAGCCAATCTTAAAATAAGTAAAACAAACAATTCTACCTGGCTCCCCAGTTTGCTCTGTGTCCTGTGCAGCTGCTAGTTGACTGTATATAGGTATCTGATGCACAGTGATTACATCCTCCTTGAATGGTTCATCTTCAATATTCATAACATCTATAGGAAAAGTATTGCAAAACATATACATGGATTCTGAAAGATTGACCATGGTTGTAAACTGCAAAGCTTAAAACATTTTTGCACTTCAAATTGCACTAAAAATATGACTAAATATTCCAATAGGGGGAGACATGCCACTCTTGATATAATAACAAGGTAGCAAAGCTGTCAAATGTACAAACATAAAGCAGAAATAATGATGCCTAAATAGGTTATTTTATCAATTCTGGTGCAATAAAACAATGTCTAACAGCATAATCACTGCAAATTTTAAACCATGCACTAAAGGAAACATGAAAATAAAGAACATGTTCAGGGCATTTTGCAACTACTTTTTTGCTAAGTAACCAAATCTTGACCAACAGTTTTCTTACAAGTCAACTGATTTCCTGGTATGTAGTTGCTCCAATGCACACTGTCAAAAAATTGTACACTTTGTCATTAACACCATCTTCAAACAAACAGCTGAGTGATGAGTAATCTAGAGGAACACTAGAGGATCAGAGAGGCGATACCACCTCCGGAAATTGTACCACCAGCTGAAATAAGCACATTCATACAGAAAGCCAAAAAGAGGGACACCATTACCAGTATTGTGCTTGACAGGCTCTATAAAATGCAATAAACAAGAGTTTTCAAAATATGCAAAAAGAAGTGAAAAAAACAGCATAACTGCAAAAATTGCCCAATCAAGCTGATTTTCAAATAGACCTGTATTTTCGTAACATTAATCACTCCTGTCATTTTCAAGACAACAGGCCAATTGTTTTTCCTTGAAATGTGTTATCAGTGTTCGAGTCAAAGGTCAATTTCAAGGTAACAGTAAGATTGCCAATATGTGACTTCCTATTCAAGTCCAATAGTAACTAGGAGCATACCTCTACCAGTTTTGGCGATGTAGGGGCCAAAAAATTTGTTAAGTTCAGTTCATGGTTAAAAGTAGGTCAAAGATCAAAATCAAGGTCACAGTTAGATTTCCAGTATGACCTCCTATTCAAGTTCAATAGTAACTATGGGCGTATCTCCACAGTTTTAGAGCTATAAAGGCCAGAAAACTTGCAAAGTATAGTTTGTCATGAAAAGTAGACCAAAGGTCAATTTCAAGGTCACAGTAAGGTTGCCAGTAAATGATTTCCTATTTAATTTCAATAGTAACTATGGGTGTATATCTCTGCCAGTTTTTCGAAATATAAAAGATAGAAAACTTGCAAAGTGCAGTTCATGATAAAAAGTAGGTCAAAGGTCAATTTTAAGGCCACAGATTGCCAGTAAATGACTTACAATTCAAGTTCAAAGTTAAAAGTTCAAAATTGAAAGTTATGGGCCAAACTTCACCAAAATTGTACAAAAAAAAAAGAAAAAACAGAATAAACCTGAAATGTAAATCACCGTGCTGATTTTCAAAAGCAACCTGCTTCTTTATCAAACAAAGCCACAGACTGATTCTTCTGTGAAAATGCACTGGTTGAACTCATACTTCCAAAGATCAAAGGACTCCCTATTACGGTAGTACCCCCTCACTATAATATGATAGCTTAGGTTTGTGAAGTTTCTGAAAATAGGCATAATGAAATATTTTCTGGCAGAAAATTCCCATTTTTAGAAAATTTTGGTTCATTTGACCTTGAAATAAAGATCCAAGGTCAAATTCAAGAGCATAGCAAAATCTCCACATATGACTTTGAAGTTTCAGTCTATAGTAACTTTTCCCATAATTCCTTCAGTTTGGGAGATATTTAGCATTTAATTTTCAAAAATTTTGACAAGGGTGCATTTCACCAAGTGTCATGCCTAGGTCAATGCACCAAATGAGATAAAAAGTTGAGATTATATATAACAGCTGTAGGCCCTACTAGGGACTTTTTAAATTAAGAACAGACTAATATGTTTGGTTCCTTGTCTTAATATACAAGCTCCCCATGGTCCGTCACCACCGGTAGAGCACTTTTCCATACTGTATCAACTTTATTCTCCATGATATATATATATATATATATATAATGGAATAAAATGTTTGGAAGAAATGGGGACCGATGATTTGAACAGAAATGGTGACAGCAACAATATGGACAGACACAATGATCAAAATACATAAAGTCACATGCAGTGTCTGTATATAAAAGAATAATTAAACCTTGTTACTCACTTAATTTGAGATCCCGCTTCATAATGGGATTAAATTCTTCTCCAACTCTCAGAATCTGCTCCTTAAATGTGTATTTTGATCACAAACATTAAACATATTTTGCATCTAACATGAGCACACACACACACACACACACACACACACACACACACACACACACACACGGGATAACAAGTCGAGAGCATCCTACTAACTTGTAAACCATGCTAACAGAAGATCAGTGGAACTGTGTGCAATATTAATAGTGGATTACTGCATTATCATTACATAAGCCTTTTGTAATCATGTTTAATATTTTCCTCTCATGTGATATCACTCTAATGGATGAATTCGAATATTCACTCTCTTCTCCATCAGTATACTTACAACACCTGGAGGTCCATGCAGATTTAATTCAGGTATGTTTTTATCATTCTGCTCCACGTACAATGCTAAGATAGAACAAAATGAATTCTGTTGTGTTAAATCAAATTCATAAGATAATAATTTGAGGACATGCAACTGAAATGGCAAAGGTCATATCACAGATTTTGCAAGTTTCCTATCCAAGCCCCTGTACACAGCTTATAACAGCTCCGTCCAGGAAATGAGCAGAGGTTATCCCTCTCCCGACAGTTCGCCAGCAATACGTACATGATTAAGCCTAATCTTAGACCAATATCCCTAACAACAGTTATGTGTCAAATTTTGAAGTTAATTGTGGTAAAACAGATTATGGGTAGCCTGCAAGCTGAAAGGTCTTGAACTATCTCCAAAAAGTAAAGTGTTTAGATTTGGGTCAACTCTTGCCTAATGACATAAACAAAGAATCATATCTGGTATACCTATCAAACCTCCGATGTTGTTCCAATGACTGTGAGTTATAAACACATTGCCAATCTTCCTTCATTTTGATACTGTTGAAGAAAATAATAAAATACAGAATATTAAAAATCATTGTACATTGTTTCTCCTGGAATTATTGAAACAAAGCAACAAAGCTATCATTTGTACAGACATGAAAGTAAAAAATGGTGCATACAACAGGATATCTTGTCAATTTGATGCAATATACATAATCATAATCAAAATCAACACCAAAAATTAAACATGCAAAAACAGGTAACATGGCTTTTAAAAATAAGTAATGTACCTATCATAAGGCTTTAGGCCCATGAGAGTTCAAATTAAAACATTGAAAACGCCAGAATGAGAAAAATAAAAATTTCACAAAAAATTTGCATAAATTTAAGAAAAAATAATACTGTCAAGCTGGTTTGCTAATTTGAGTTTTATGTTGATCCTAAGAATAATTTTAAGTTAAAAAATGATTTGTAGAACAGTTTTCTTTTCAGAGCATTTGTGGTGGCAGTACAAAAAAATTTGATGCAAAATCGCATAATGCTTAACTGCATAATCACCACCAATTTTTAATTATCTGCTCTATACACTATATATGGATGTACAGAAAATGTATCTATTTTACAGCTTCATGCCCCTGGGAGTTCTCAGTCCCATGCTGAAAATGCCAGCATGTAAAAAATAAACATTTCACAGAGTGATTTTCAACTGATTGTGTTATCTCTGAAGTCACACAGTGACCACAACGATGACAGATGCAGGTGATGGCTATGTACAGACTCATCTGTGTCAGTACATAAAAAATTTACAAAATAGCTTATTTGGAGCTATCCACACACTCACAAGAACACATTGTCTGATCTAAATAAAAACAAAATCATATACTAGTAAATTATATAAATAATTATGAAACAATCATTGAATATGAGATTAGAAGCCTTAATGAAAGTGCTACCATAGCTTTGAATGCTTTAATCACAAGTAAAGGTCTTGATAGGTGACTTAATAGCAGGTTCTTGTCTTAGCATATACAGAAAAGGTTTTTGTTATGTTAAGTAGTACAAACATTCAAACTCCAGAGTGCAGTATTAAAATGTGAGTGTTGTCCTTGGCAAAGTTTCAGCAATGCTTACCCTTTTATGAGGCCAGTACGTTGAAATTCTTCACAACAGTTGAAGAGAAAGCTAAAAGAAATTAGATCAGATATAAATTCACTTATGACAACAGGTTCTTTATTTAAATGGGGAGGCACAACAAATGAATATAGCTGGATGGCAAAAAGTGTGCACGCCCAGGTGTCAAGAAATACCATGCAACCTTCTGGGAAATGGTGATTTGAAAGTTGTCATTATTTCATGGCATGGCCAATAATAAAATATTCAATTTCACAGGCAGGATTCTAAAAGTTATGCCTCTATGCCATACCAACTAGGAATCCCATGCACTGCCAGGAATTGATAAATTTTAAATCATGAGGAATCATGGAATTATGCACGTTTCTATTAGAATTCTTGTCCCTGCTAAGGCTTCACTTCTAAAACGAATGTTCAACATAGAGCAGCTATAGTACTGGACCTAAAACTGGAGTATGAGCATCAACTGTTATTAAAAACAAGAATGGTTTGAAACTTTCAAGCCGATTTCAAGATCTCTCAAAAATTGCAAGAACTGACTGAGAATAACTTAAAAATCAGTATTAAAGAGCTTAAAGAACTTATCAAAATAAAACTAAAAATCCTGGGATTTATCAATTCTTGGCGGTTCATGGGATTCATAGTCGGCATGTGGGTGGAATAGGGACATTACATATGAAGTCAAATCTTTGTCACTAAACCAGCCCTTTACAACGAGGTCCTCAAATTTTCACCCTGAGCTTCAGAGATAACTTGACACTAACCTCTTCACTATAGCCCATCTTCACTGTGTCAAGTTATACCTCTGACGAAAATAGTTTGACCTAGTTTATACAAGCCAATCAAATCCATGTTTCAAAATTTTTCACCAAAGTTTGGTGAAAACGCTGATTGGTTGAAAGGCCAGAATTATGTCCAATGAGAAACTTGTATTTTGTTGCGTCCGCATAACTGTACACAAAAGAAAGCATGGCGTATCCTACGAGTGACTACATAAAAGAATGTGTTAAGTTATCTCTTGATTCTTTGCAAAATATGAGTATATCGGAATTGAAACCAGAGCAGTTTGAGTCCCTGCATCATTATCTACTGAGGGATGATATATTTTGCGTGCTGCCCACAGGTTACGGCAAGTCCCTGATATTCAGCCTTATCTTTGATTGGTCCGGATTTGAACAAAGTGCGCTTTGACTCGTTCGCGTTCATTGGCTAGATCGTTCAATGAGTCATTGAGGGCAGGCTTTAAATTTGATTGGCAGGCAGTGCAGGCAATCGAATGTGGTCAGAGGTAACTTGACATGCTGAAGATAGGCTATAGTGAAGAGGTTAGTGTCAAGTTATCTCTGAAGCTCAGGGTGCAAATTTTCATACACAGCACACATATCAACAATTGTCAATGAAAGTGTTAAAACATTAATTTAGTGCTAAAAATAGGTATGAATGGTCATCCATATCATCACCAAAATCTGCTTTGTGACTGATCCTAAAATTTTCATCACAATGTGCCCATAAATTTTTACATTAAGTTGCAAACAGACAAACTAACAAATAAAGTTGCTCAGAGAGCAAGGACTTCAGGATTACATAGTGCTATCAAATATACATAATATAAAAGATATAAAACATAATACAAATGATGGCCAGACTGCCTAGGCAGCTTTGGTGCTGGCAAAATTAACTGTATTGGACTCTGCTCAAAACATCAGCTATGTGCGAGCAAGTGTCAACAAATGTGAGGTGTGTGTGTGTGTGAAGAGAACGCTTCTTATTTATTAAGTTATATCAACGATATTAATTTCCAAGTAATATAGTTTGCTTTTACATCACCCTATTTTGTTGGGAATGACTGTTCTTTTGTATAGTTGCAACTGGAGCTGATTTTTCCAGTGTGTTGCTCTGAATTGCGCAATTTAGTCACACCGCACAAAACTGACTCAAAAGAAATCCTATTCAGCTAAACCTAAAACAATTCCAAGCTAAGGCCCCGTTCACATGACAAGTCTATTTTCTAAAAATCTATTTTCTATTTGCGTTATCTTATGATCACGGTCTGTGCCCTGAATACCCCGCGGCGTAATTACTGGCAGCGCGAGCCAGTTACTTCCAAAGCTGTAATTAATTCTCGGTTGCGCTGGGAGTGATTACAAGATACCGCGAATAGAAAATAGATTTTTAGAAAATAGACTTCCCATGTGAACGGTCCCTAAGACTCTACACCCAAGCAATTATGGACTTACAACAGTCTGACGTATCTCAGAGACATTTAGATGAAGCTTAAAAACGAGGGTCAATGACCAGAACACCCACCCTGACATGTGGGAGGATCTGTGCCCCCCCCACACACACACACACACACACACAAACACTGAAAAGACCAACTATAATTACCCTAATTAAGCAAGGCGAGTGAAGTGAATATAGCAAAATAGTGGTACCTCGTACGTGAACAATTAATAATGACGCAATTCCCACATCCCTTGATTCCACCTGTTACCACACGGATACTAATGTTGTTATCCTCACATTTGAGTCGTTGACCCTGTTGGTGATGCATTTTACTAGTGAAATATCGGGGTATGTGGGGTAATTGATCCATGNCCCCCCCCCCCCCCCCCACACACACACACACAAACACTGAAAAGACCAACTATAATTACCCTAATTAAGCAAGGCGAGTGAAGTGAATATAGCAAAATAGTGGTACCTCGTACGTGAACAATTAATAATGACGCAATTCCCACATCCCTTGATTCCACCTGTTACCACACGGATACTAATGTTGTTATCCTCACATTTGAGTCGTTGACCCTGTTGGTGATGCATTTTACTAGTGAAATATCGGGGTATGTGGGGTAATTGATCCATGGATAGTAAGACCTTTCTCCCACAAAAGTTTCGAAATGCCAGCTTTTCAAAAGCTGTAAGTTGTTTAAAAAAAACTCTGAAAAACATTTTAGTTATTGCTAGTTTGTGAAACTCTAAGTTACATCTAGCCGAAATACGTAGAAAGACCAAGCACATGTGTTGAAGTACATTCTAATCTCTAAACAGGTAAGAGTCAAGAAGATATGGCATTTGCAGAAACACTTGAAGATATGTGGTGTTGAGTTCAAAGTTGTTTAATATTCCAGGAATAAGGATATGAAATGAATCAGTCAGAAGTTATGTTTATCTAGACATTTCTTCATAATTTCGCTGGGAAAACGTTGCAAAATTATAGCATAAATAATCTAACATGAACGAAATCTCGCTAAATCGCGTTGCTGACGTCAGAGGGATTTCCCGATGTATTTCCATTGATGAGTCATTCCAAAGAAATGAGCGTCAGTACTCAATAACGTTGCCGGTAGTACTCACAGTCACGGCGACCTGTTTCACGAGGATTCCGGGCATTTCAGTGACAGAAATTGGATTAAATTGGATCATTATTGGCCACAGTAAAGAGCAAGAAACCTGTCTTCTTCCCCTGTTGTCCATTTCAAGATGGCGGAAGGGGAATCCTCTGAAATGGGGAGTCAAGGTGGGTGAAAGAAAGAACAAGAAGCAGACAATGTGACTCATGTTGTTAGTGTCATATGCCTACAGTAGTGACTCATTAAAGATAACATGCCATTGATCTCTTTTTTTAGCAACATGCCCCGCGTATTTGAACTGATGCATTTAACAAGAATATTTTATTTCTCCATTATATATTTCCCCAGGTTATTTTGATAAGCAACCAGTCATCTTGTCTGTTGGTTTGATGATGTATATGATCAGCGTTCTTATAAAATGTGTTACTCATTGATTACATAATAGCATTAGATCACTAGAAGTTTGCTTTTCGTCTTTTTCCTCACTTTATATTTTCAATTCCTTGCCTCAGAAATTGGGTGAATAAGTCTTTTGTAACTCTTTGCACTGTTACTTTTTTAGCAACAGTTTATCAATATATAGTGTGTGCATTTATGAGTTAATTTTACTACAATAAGCAAGGGCAAGGAGTTCTTATATTGTAATATTGCAGATTGGTACACTAAGCACTGGAACTTGTAGACATGTACATTATTTTTCTCATTGTGACATTCTGTTATCTAGATATGACAGTGATACTATCAATACCTGTATTATTCATGCATGATTTTTATTTTCAAAACTACGTATGTCTAACAATTTTTGTTACCTTTCATGTTTAATAGTAAACCATGTTTTGTTAGCAGCTGCACGAAGGCGGGCCTTGAAGCTGGACTTCAAACGTATCGCTTATGATCCTAAACCATCTCCTCCATTACCACCACCAGAAACTCTTGCAAGTAAGGGACACCCTACACAAATGTAAGTTTGCTCTATGTTTTATCACTTTGCATTTTCATGTATATAGATGTTATCCAAGAAAATGTATTTATAGGTGTTGCTCACCTGTCAAATTGCTTTTGTAGATGTCTGGAAAGACGGGAGGATTTGGGTCCAAGTTTAAATAATTAACTTAGTTCTTGCATCCCTTCATTTATATGTTGACTAATGACACCAAAGTGACAGGTGAAACTGAGGTGAGAAAAAGAGAGTACTGTGATTTTTTTACCATAGATCTAAATTTTAAACATTGTCACATGTTCATATCTGAAAGCAAACCAATATTGGCTCTATAAAACTAGGTTGAGCTGGAGCATTAGTTAAAGCGTGTCTTACCAGAATGTGCAGAAATAAATCATGTCCGAATAATCCCATTACAAATGGAGGTAATGATCTAAAGCTTAACTGGTCTTTGGGGTGAATTGTAATTTAAAAAGTTTAATACTTCAAAAACGAGTCTGCAATAAGAACCTTGCCTGCCCAAAATAAAGAAGACATCGTACACAGGTGTTCCCCTGGTCTTAGCCAATCAGAGTCCCAAACCGAATAAGAGCACTTGTGCAAGAAGACAGAAATATGACAGAGGAATTTGAAGTAAGTCCCTTACAAATACATATATTACAGCGCTTTCCCTTCATTATTCATAAATAAACTTGTACACATTAACATTGGAAGAATTTGTTTACTTTCTGGTCTTTTAAGAAAATATTAATTGAAATTATTTACAACAGAGTGCATCCACATTGCTTGATACTGTATTTTATCATGCTGAAGTAAATAACCAAAGGAGTGTTTTGGTAGAGGAAACACAGTATCAATGAAATTAGGAATTAGCCCATTCTGTTTGGAGATATATATATATATATATATATATATATATATACTTTTCAGTGAAAAAATTGAGAACTCTTGTTTACTGCATTTTGTAGAGCTTGTCAAGCACAACACTAGAGGTGGTGTCCCTTATTCTTTTGTTTTCCCGTGAATGCACTTGCTCCAGTTGATGGTACAATACCGGGAGGCGGTATTGCCTCTCTGATCCTCTAGTTTTGAATCTGATGATGATGATGATGAGTGAAGCAGTCAGAGCAGTCCAGAACTCAATGAGCTTTCCAGGTAAAGAGCTTCCTGTTATTGTTAATAACAATGTCATGTTGAAACTTTCCACTGGTAGCCAACAACAATCTGACACATTGCTTATAATGTGTAGGGCCTGTCTAATCTGCACCTCCCTAATTGATATATGAGCCAAAAGATCATGGAAATCTTGATAAAATTTAGAATTTACTTTTCTGTCAAAATTGATCCTTATAGTTAAGAATCTGAATTTTTCATTTCTACTTGTTTCTGGCTTGAAAAAGTGTCTATTTGTACCAGAAGCATGTAAAATCCAAGATGGCCACCACTGTATTCATTTATCATATGTAAAAACAAAAACTTAACAATTCGTACAAACACACACACACACACACATTTATGTCTTAGACTTAATTTCTTTTTACTCTTTGTGAGCATTCACAACCAGTTGATCTGCAGACTAACTAGTCTGCAGATCAAAACTGACCAACCCACATCAGAGCTTGTCACATAGCCCCCCTATAGACAATACATTACTTTTTCAAGTGGGTCAGCCATATTTGATCTGCAGACTGGTTAGTCTGCAGATCAACTGGTTATAAATGCTCTCTTTTGCTGCATTCACAACAGTGGACTAACTAGTCCACAGATCCAACATGGCTGACGCACTGTGATCCGTGGACTAGTTAGTCTGCTGTGCTAAAGGTGACCTTTGACTTATGGTAGGCAAGTTATTACATCAATGTCAATTCTTTTCTTTTTCCTTTTTTTTTTCACAGCAGTACTAGCACTGCCTGGTGTTGCCAGCCACCTTAAACCTAAAGGACCAGTTGGACGATTTAGGGTAGTTGGCTGTATTGCAGGGTCAGGCAGTAGTACTGAGACAGTGGCATGTCCTGGCACTCCTAGGTCCAGTGGTACAAAGCTTTGAAGAGCTGAGAGATCAAGAGGAAGGGGAAGACAATTGACCCAAGTTTATGAAGACAGTTAAATAACTTAGAGAGGCAAGGCACAAAGAACTAGGTATTACGTGTTAAGATCTGCATTTAATACACAAATTGCAAGTTAGTAACACACAATTGTACATAAACATGATACATGTCCCATTTTTTTTTTTTTTTTTTCAAAGTACATTTTTCAACATAAATTGTGTTGTATGTAATCCATTCCTTATTGGTAATTTCACTGTAAATACATTTTACATTTTAAAATATTTTATTTTTGCAGAAAACTGTTGAAGATATTAATCTAGAAATGACAGACATGAGCATTTTTTTATTCAGAGCAAACAAGATGATGCTGACAAGACAGTGCTGAAAAACATATTCTGCCCTTGCACTGGACATAAAGAAGATCCTGCTAGAGTATTTACCTGGCAGTAACCCATCACCAGTCAAGATGGGAGTGAGCCTCCTCTCATTCACCCGCTGTAATGTCCCCAACATTTGGATTGTTGATGAATTAACTACATTTATTCATTCTCAGTGAAGAATATCATAGAATAACTATCACCAGGAGTTGGGTCTGTTCACGGAAAAATAAATGCATTTTTAAATTAACTTAGCTTCCACTATCTATAATGTCTTCACCAGACATGAGTGCACCAAAGGAATCAAAAATTAATTCTGTTTAAAAATTCAAATTATTGAATGTTAAAATAGATAGATATATAGAAATAAAAAGGTTGTGTAATCTGTATTCTGCATTCACTGTTAAAGAATGAAGTGAAGTATACAGACATTTTTCAAAAATCACAAAGCCAAATTTGTACACAAATTTGAACGATACACTATGTTCAAGGTTACAAAGCAGACCAATTTTAGTATTTGTTTCCTTATTTTTGTACAGTATTTTGAATGAGATCTGTCACTTTTGGGTCCCAAGAGGGCGGGGCATTTTTGGAAAAAAAAATTGTACCACAGAAAAATTTTTAATTTAGAATTGTGTTTTTGGCATCGCATTTCTAAGGGAATCTATGCTGGGGAGGAGTATCAGTGCAGAGGAGTATCAGTGTGGGGGAGTATTGGTGCAGTTACCTAATTAGTATTTCCTAAGATTTAATATTTAGATTGCAGGAGTCGAAAACGTAGTTTTATTCAACTCTTATGCATCATACAACCTGGGCATGTCAAATTACTTTCTGAAAATTTGCTAGGCTGTCCACAGGCCATCCCAATGAACCAATCGCCTTTTGAGGCCAGTGGAAAGACTTGTTAATAGGACTGTTAAATACATATTTTTAAGTCCTAGACTAAAAACATTTCCACCACGCTATTTGATATCAAAATTCCACAAAAATCATTAATTGTGTTGTTTGCATGTTTATTTTAAATTGAATATGTTTATTTTATAACTGATAGTCACTCCTCTGTATCAGTTTACATTTCCAACATTCCAAAATGAAATGTATGCCAAACAAATAAAAAATGGCTTCATTGTAAACTATGAAAGATGTTAATCAGCAATAAATTCACATTGTTTCCTCTCTGCATTTCTGTTATCATTTAAAATGTAAACTGGGATACCTCTCTGATGATGGAATGCACAGCCCTGAATGTACAATAGGAGATCAATATCTGATCTATTGGTGTTTGACACACTTAATTGAAAGGGATTAGTCACCAAATGTAATAACCTGGAAACAGTTGTGTCCACTGATCTGGGCTTTGATTAGTCAGCTTCCAATTTTGAATGTTGTGTTTTGATTTTCAGGATATTCCTAAACCACCTGTATTCAGGATCTCACAATAAAATAAGTTACTGGGTGTATAAATTTTCAGTGTGAAAAATTACAAAGCAAAGTTTTATTGGATGACACAGTTATCTTTTGCAGTTTGATGTTTTTTTTTATTATTATTATTTAAAGGAGAATTTCTTGGATGGAAAAATAAGTAAAAAAATATTTTGAGGGGTAGGACTTCCAGACCAGCGGACTGTCATCCTTATACTTAATTTTATCTACAAATATTTCTCTCAGTATGTGAATCATAACAACGTTATATCATAATAAACGTAAATGAATTGCCTATTACTTGAACATAAGTCTCATGTTTGGCCAAACAAAAGTGCATTATCCCAATAGGATGATATTATCAGTGGGATTTCTTTTTCATCATACCCCAACACTCTTTTGCCAATAGTAATTGATACATTTACTTCAATATATGCCTCATTAATAGCCCAATTATGACTCACCTTTACCCATCTTTGCTGTATAAATATGTTACATTGAACTTTAAGCAGTCATTCTTAGGCTTAAATGGCAAAAGGAAATAGTGTTACTGGGATAATTTGCTTTATACTTTGTTGAGAACAAAAGGCCACAATGTCTAGGTCTTTTTTTCATTATATTTAATGGTATGATAAGTAAAAAAAATAATAGCTTGTCCTTAACATTTATAATCTTAGGTATGTATAAAAATAAGTCTTATGTCATCTGTATTTTTCATTTATTTCATTTTTTTATTGTTTAGTGAGAGGTTGCGGTCACAGAGCCTAGAATCATCAGGGAAACTACAGATTTCACCAGAACTGGTAAGATCTTTGTAAATGTGTTGATGTTTACATACAGACACTTAATATACACGTGTTTGATGTTGTGGAAGTGCTGTTTTTGTGTATCATTTCCAACTAAAGCCACTTTGTATGCCCGTTTAAGGAAAAACAACAAGGATTGGTTTCATTATGATATAAGATTCCTTTCAACCACTAGCTACTTATTCACTCTTGAATCAGATTTCCCCCAAAAAAACATCCTGCCTATTTTAATATCACCTGGCCTCAACAACAAGTTTCCACCTAAGCCACAAGGACTACTGCAGCACCACCACAGCGGGAGGATGTAATTTGTGATTGCTCCCAATCACTGCAAGTCTAGTTTTTATTAACTTTGTGATTAATTTTCATAAATTTTGTTTTTAGTTCACCAATTTTACATGTTTTTAAGTTGTGTTTTCTTACACAAATGTTATTCTGTGTAATGTTTATTAATACCATGATATTGGTTGTAGATTTTTGACTTCACGGCAGATGACCTGCAAGACTTGGGTGAGATAGGGAGGGGAGCATTTGGTACAGTCAACAAAATGCTCCATCAACAGAGTAACACTATTATGGCAGTTAAGGTGAGAACTGGTGTTGTGGGGAGGGCAAAAAACTGCCTTTATGCATGATCCAGGCCTTATAAATGAAATGTTGTTTTTGACTTTAGGACAGACGTATTGCAATTGATGAATGAATGGCTTGACCAGTGATTTCATTGTGCAATTGTAAACAAACTTGGTTGAGGATTGCATTATAAACTGTGAACCACAAGCATAAGTCCATTAACCTTGGTGTTTGGAACATTTGGTATGTGCTGGATATAATTGAGAGCATACTACTTTCATATTAATATGCAGTAGGAATAGAAGATTATGGAAATGCAGTATGTAAACAACAGAAGACCCATCCCATTGATTCACAATTTATAATGTTGTGCTTGCAACAACTGTTTTCTTGAAATTGCAGTTTTAAGTTATTAGTTTCAGTAATCACAAATCTGACGGTCCAAGTCTCAACCAGTAGTTATCATCTATGAGGCGTGTGACAGATGTCACCTCGCCACTGGTACCTGTAATTATCAGTGGTTCTGGTTACAAGGGGGTTATTATGCAGCTCAGCGAAATATGATTTTTAAAAGGAAATAAAAAAGTGTGACATTAATAATGATGATGATAATAATGATAGTAACAACTTAACTGAGTAGTGAATATTTCCTTTTTCATGCTTTCTACACTGCAGAAGGATGAAATGCAAAGGTCCACATGGACATTAAATATAATGGTTATAAATGCATAGAAAATATGAAAAATTAATGCACAGCATTCTAAATAATTATCTGTATTGATTTTGTAGAATGAAAATAGCATTTTAGTGCCAAATTGAGATATTATGATTTTTAATGTATTTTTCTGTAAAGGTAGGTGTAATACTGGTCATTTTTGGTTACCAGATTAAATTAAGGTTACTTGTTTATCTTGTTTCTTTCCTGTCTTTCAGAGGATACGCTCTACAGTTGATGAAAAAGAACAGAAACAATTATTAATGGACTTGGATGTCGTAATGCGCAGCAATGAGTGTCCTTATATTGTGCAATTTTATGGTGCTCTCTTCAAAGAAGTAAGTTGATTATGTTATCTAAAAATGCTGGTGATCAGTTTTGATGTTGAAGGTGGCAAATTATTGGTTAAACATAATCCTTGAGAATAGATATGGATCATATTTCTATACTGTCTCCTCTCCTTTGTTTGTTCATTTGAAACACTTTTTCCAAACCCTTAAATGCTCCATATCAGAAAAATGATTCAAATAAAACTTGTTAATCAGCTCATTCCTAAATATTAGCGGTTCTCACTGAAGTGCATAATCATCTTACACCAATATGAGCCTTTCTCTGTTCTCAATAATTTCAGTTTTATTTTGCAACTAATGCAGTTTAAACAGGACAAATTTAAATCGTGTTAATTAATCGCTAGATTTGTTTCATTTATACACTAAAAAATTGCCTTGAGTTTACAAAATTGTGAAATGGGAAAAATAATATATGCAATTGTCTAGAAACAAAGTTTCTGTTGTACCTACATAACTCTAGAAGTCAAACTTAGTCCCGAATTAAAATAAGATTACACCTTCAGCAAAAAGCATTAAAAATTTTCGTAAACTATATGAGAAGATAAACTGGCATGTGGGGTTATCAAGGATGATAACCATGAACAGAAATATTCTGATAATGGTTTAAGATTTTAAAATACTGGATAAATACTATTATTGTTTCATTGCAGGGTGATTGCTGGATATGCATGGAGTTAATGGCAGTCTCATTAGATAAATTTTACCGTTTTATCTTTGGTTCATATGGAACATTACACTTACACCCAAGGATAGAAGAAGATATATTAGGAAAAATAACAGTAGCTGTAAGTATAATGGGTTGAGTGGACACATTGGATTTCTATATAACATCAATTAGAAAAATAGAAATGGTACAGCTTTCAAGTATTGTAACAGTGTCTTATCCCCACACTGTTGGGACAAAAGTCTAGCAGGTTAAGTTCATCTGGTGTAGACAGCATATTGCATACCATATGTATTGATTGTGTTTGTGTTTATTTCAGACTGTGAAGGCACTGAATTACTTAAAAGAAAAATTAAAGATCATTCACAGAGGTATGCTGCACTTCAAGAGTTCATTTTGCAATTATTCTGTAACAGATGAAATTGCTATTTAAATGGTTATTCTTCTATATGCACACATAATTAATTTACAAAATTATAAAAAGTTATTTAGAATCATTTATATAGCTTTTCATACTTGTTGAAATCCAAGTGAAGAAAATGCTTAGTTTTAACAAAGAATTATATTTTTACCCCAATCATCACATTTTGTTGATATATGTCATTAACATATTCTTGTTATTATGTCTTTTCAGATGTGAAACCCTCCAACATTCTTCTTGATCGGCAGGGCAACATTAAGCTTTGTGATTTTGGCATCAGTGGACAGTTGGTAGATTCCATAGCAAAGACAAGGGATGCAGGGTGTAGACCTTACATGGCAGTTAGTAAATTTTCCAATTTTGTGTATTATTAAAGTCACGAAAAGTCAAATAGAATCTGCTCATTGTTTTTAGTCTTTAGGGAGAATATTTTTCCTCTAAAATAGATAATATCAGATGATACTCTAACTTCACAAGATTTGGATTTTAAAACTGACAGTTGTTTTCAGTGATTTGCTTTTTTCAAGAACGCCGTTAGTAAGTACTTTACCTAACATTGCTTCACAGAGGTATATACCTTTCTTTTATAACAGCCAGAGAGAATAGACCCCCGGCACTCCTCCAGGGGATATGATGTGAGGTCTGATGTGTGGAGTTTAGGAATCACACTGGTGAGTGCTATTTGAAACCTAACAATGATGCTTAAAAATAACTATTACATCTAGGTTCATGTATGTCCAGGTTTTCTCCTGGAACCAGATACTTTTATACAACTTCCTTTTGAGGTGTGTATGTGTGATGGGAGATGGGTTATAGACTGAGAAGTACCTTGTGATTAATCTGACCGTAGGCAGTCATAGGTCTGCTCAAAGTAAATTTTGTCCATATATTCATCAAGAATTACATCATAACCAATGTACAACAGCAGTGTGCTGTATCATTTTGTTTTCAGTATGAATTGGCTACTGGGAAGTTTCCATATCCTAAGTGGAACAGTGTGTTTGATCAGCTAGCTCAGGTTGTGCAAGGGGCAGCCCCCCAGCTGGACCCAGCAGACGAAATATACTCGCCACAGTTTGTAAAATTTGTCAATACTTGGTAAGTTTTCGATAATAAAATTACATTTTTCAATGAAGACGTATTTCCAAGTAAAATGCAGGTTGAAAGCAGATTGTTTTCATCCCTTTTTGAAATTAATGAAGAATTCTATTAATTTATATGAATACATAGCTCTTTACATTTATTTTCATTTAAGTCACAGAACAGAAGTTTTTAAAACATTACTTTGTAACATTAGATATGACTGTTATATTCAAAACAGTACATTTATTTAGTGTTAGTTTAAAATGATATGGTTTGCACACTGTAAACACATTGTCCCTTTGTTTCCAGTTTAACAAAAGATGAGAAACAAAGGCCAAAATATAATAAATTGCTAGTAAGTACAAAATATCAGTTAGATTGATACAAGCACAGAATTCTGTGGTGCATTTTCCTAATTCTTTTCAATTTGATGAAATATAAGTGTAATTTTAAGCAAGCTTCATAGAATGCAGAGATTCGCTGCTTACTATTACCATGTTGTATTGTATGTACAAATTGTATCAGTAGAAATTGGTTATATTGGTTGAAAATTGATCTCTGCAAATTATGATGCTAGGCTCAGTCTAGGAAATATCTTTTAACCAAACAGCTTGATAAGTTATTTATTTTCATAGCTAATAAATAAAAATAGTAGATTATTGAGTAATTTCTCAGCCAAATTAGAATATCTTAAGCATTTGATTAAGTTACAGTTACCTGGTTACACTATTGATTTCACTTTACCTCAGCAAATATGTAGTTTGATTTGACTGTGTCACAGAAGATTTTTATCCTCAAATTAAGAAAAATTTCTACATAGTTTTAGTGTACATAGTTTTAAATACACATTAAACTTTTTACAATAATTAACCAATGTAAAGATATAAGAACCATGAATTTTGTTTTCTAGAGAAGATATATATATATATATAAATACTATCGATCGATCGATACGATCATCATCATCAGTTTTGTTTTCTAGAGAAGATACTTGCATATAAAAACCTTTCATTCTCTTCCAGAGTGATGAATTTATAGTGCGATCAGAAAGGGTGGAGGTGGATGTAGCCAAGTATGTTTGTGAACTGCTGGAATTGATGCCAGAGAGGCCTTTAGAACAAGATCAGTCCTCGAGCTCATAATACTACACTGAAAGTCATTTTCATGTGGTGTGGCAGTTGGAAAAGGGTTGAATTCAGCATTGAAAACACATCAATAAGTACACCAGTACTATACAAATGCACTCTCACTTTTGTTTTGCAATGAAAGATATATTTAATCAGAAAATGAAAATATTCAAAATTCATTACTCAATACAAATGAATAAATTTCTTGGTTTGAAATACCTTTAAAAATTGGCAAATCAAAGTTCACAGCTTAATAACCTGCTGCAGTGAGTTCAGTATACAGTAACAAAAATCACTGGTATATTGCATGTTATAAATACACCAAGGTCCCAAAATATTTTGTTACTGATACAGCTTGAAAACTGCCTGTTTGGAAAATGCTGAATATGACACAGCACATTGAAAAAGAAATTCTAATCATCCCAAAGGTAACATTATTTGAATTAAGATTTTTTTCTTATTCATTTTAAAAATTGGATAACAAGATGATTAAGACCCACATGATCAATGGCAGTATGAGAACAATAATTGTTAAAAGTGAACTTGATCGCCTTCTTATAATCAGGGTGTGAAATATTGTACGTCATTAACTGATATGCAATTAATAAGCAAGACACATTTTAAATTCAGATGACATATTTGACTTGCTTCAGTTATAAGTTTTATAAAGTAATATATGAATTTGGGTGGAAATTACTGTCTGAATATAAAAGAAGATAAAAAGAAGTCTTGTGGACCCCCAATCCCATGCAAATTCGGGTACTGTTACTGTGGCACATTACACTAAACACTGGTCCATTGTATCAGTTTTGCAATGAAGCAATAGCTTGGACCTCTACCTCAATCAAAAGTAGCATAATAGATGCTGTTTGAAGTTCATTATGTGGCATTGTAATGTAACCTAGTTGCTTTCTTAGTCAAAGTCTTTTATGAGGTAGACCACTTTTCATGCCATATTTATTTATTTATTATTTATTTAGTTGTTTATTTATTTATTGTTAAGATATTCTTCATAAGGGGACTACCACAAGTTAATGCATATTTCTTTTATGTATGTAATATGGGTAATTAACAAATTATTGATTATTTCTAATCTGTTTTATTGACTTACCCATATCAGCTTAAGGTCTTCCAATTGCAGGACCGTGGTAATGAACTTGGGTGGGGAAATGATGCACCTATTATTATGGGATATAAACTTCCAGTGGTTACAGATGTAGTCAGTGTTAAAATGTTCACATTTGAAACAGCCAAAGGCATCTGAAATGCCCACTTTCTGTGCCACTTGTATCTTAGAGGAAAAAATGTACATCTGCTAAAAAAAGTGCACATCTCCTAAATCATAAATTAAAATAACCTGTTAAACAAACATAGTGGCATGCTTGCTATTGTATTCAAATATAGGTTTTTTATGAAAAGCGGAAAACATTACCTTAAACTTGAATAGATAATCATAAAATAGTCTTTCTAGTATATCTATTTATGTTATTTATCTTTTTTTTTAATCTTAAAAAGTTATGCTAATGTGAGCCTAGTTTGTCATATGGAATATGCAAAGTGCAAATTCAGTAGCCTAGAAATACATTTATGCCTGTGGTTTGAAAACGATGCATTTGTTACTATGGGATGTATTATTTCTTTGCCATTGTACATTATGTACAGATTATAGGGATAATGAAATTGGAACTGTTGTATAAATAAGGGCTGTAAATACTATATACACAAACGCATTATTCATATATATCAAGTCAGAATCATATTGTACCCAGCAGACATTTGGCCTGTGCAGAAACAAGTGTTTTGTTTATTAGGATATGTGGAGAGTAGGTTAGTAAACTATATCTAACTCTACATAGAAGTTACATCATGCCGGTGTAAAGCAGATATTTGACTTCTAGTAAATAAGGAGTTGATAGACACCCTGGAAGCATCTTTTTGATGATATTTCTCTCTCTCTCTCTCTTTCTCTCTCTCTCTCAGCAGTTAAGGTTGTTAATATGGAACCTATGTATTTTTGAAAGGTCATTGCGCAACAGAAAACTCAATGGTAAAGAAACAGTATGTAACAGTGAAGGATTACAAAAACCACAATGTATTAATATTGTAAAATTTAAGTAGCCATTGGTTTCCGCAGTTTCTATTCAACTCGAGGTTTAATGAGTTAAAGCTCTTTAAGTGGCCATAATGTTTTCCTTAGTTGCAGTATTGTGCTGTATAAGCAGTATGATTCATGTAATAAGGATATGCAAGGGGTTGTGGCACATGAACAGTACAACTAAATATGATATGTCAGATATGAAGACAATTAGGTAACAATTTTATATTGTAAACTGATTGAGAAAAAATAAAATCTGTGATACTTCAAAGATGTTTCTTTGATATTTCTTAAGGTCTACAGATTAGTTTACTTTGAGTGTAAATTGTGATGAGCTCCTTTGTGGAATGTGATATTTTATTTCGAAGTGTCTAAGCATTGCCCACTTTGATATTTAGACTTCTGTGACAGAATTTTGTTCTCATAGTATTATCAAAAGTTACTAGTGCCATTTCTAGACATTACTCTTAACTTCTTCAAACTCAAGTTCTTGTCAGTATACTTTTAAATATCTTAAATGATATACTGTTCCTTTTTGAAAAATTACCTAAAGTCATATTTTCTGCCTATATGTCTTGCAAAGGTACTAATCTTTAGCAGTTCAGACCAAAAGCAAAAAAACACTATAAAACCCCTCAAGTACACTTGTATAGGAAGGCGTGGAGTTTTAACAGGCTGGTCAGTCATTTAGATCATTAATTAAATGTTTTTTTAATGGAATCCAAGTGTGAGAAGGGTTGAGCTTTGATTTGATTTGATTCCCCCAAACATTGTCCTTAAACTACCTTGTTCTATGCAAGTACTATTATTAGTAACATAGGTACTTACCGAAAGAAAAAAAATAATCGTGTTCCGGTACCGGGAATCGAACCCGGGCCGCCTGGGTGAAAACCAGGAATCCTAACCACTAGACCATACCGGACAACTTGTCGTCGAAGGCAAATTAACCAGATTTTTTCATAGAAATAAACGAAATGTGAAACGGTAAAATAGACATTCTTTTATTTTATCAGAAAATTAAAACACAATGAATACAATAGCATATGTAGTTGCCTGCAAACCCAAGTATAGACACAAGCACAATTCACCCAAACCCAATATAGAGGCATTTCACAAGTTGAAGTCTCAAGAAAAATTGAATATATTCAAATTTGTATTCGATTTTTTAAAATGTGAACAAACATTCATGGCTGTCTTAATTTTACGTCTACATGTAATTTTAACGTGGTCTACATCATTATGCAAGAAGCCAAATGGTAACGTATGTTGCAGTAACGTAGCCGGTATGTTCCGAGAGATATAATTTTTTTTTTTATATCGTGTTCGAATATGCGTTTTATAAAGTCAATCAAGGTTGGGCTAAATTTTAGTTGATGTGAGAATGCCTATATAAATATTTGAACTGTAACTCAGGGGGCTTTGCATACCCATAAAATTTATCGCTCTATACAGAAGAATGTCATTTTTACAACGTTATACTTGTAAAAAATAAACCAGTGAATATCAAATATTCAAAGTTAGTTAAACGCTAAAGCAGCTAAGAAATCTCCATCTGTGACAGTAATGTCTATGTTCCTTTTTGGGTTAAGACGTTGAATAATTTTCTCACTTTGGTTTTAGGACAGTGAAACTGCAGGCGCGTAGTCACCATTTGCAAAAGGGGGTTCTTATTCTGGGAATGTGGACCTTAAAGCTATCAAATATAGTTTCTAAACTGTGCACAAGAGCGTGCCTGTGACATCGTTTTGCACCTCTACATTGAGTTTTGATTTCATTGCCCCTCACATAAATCCTCTGCTCTTTTACCAGCTAGCACGAAATTTTGTGCTATTGTAGAGCCAGCAGCAGTACTAGTTTCACTATTCTGAAAACCGTATACAGTCTGAGTGTCACTCATTGTAGACCACCCGCTGTTTAGGATTTTAATGCAGCATATACGTAATTGGACCGAAATAATGGAATAAAATATTAAAGTAAGAATTTCAGTGAGTTAGTCCGATACAATATCCGACGAGCGGCAACGCCAAAAAGTGCATGTTTAGTTATGGGGTCTATACATACATGTATGATGGGTCCAAGTATAGATCCAACATGACATGCCGAATCCAGGTTGGATCATACTGTAGATTGGTTAAGCCCTCATATTTTTATATCATTTCATTCTGCATGGCGATCTAGATTTGATTACGCAGTGTTCAGTCGTTTTCGGTTTTCTTTGAATTGTGAATTGAATTGTAGCTCTGTCTCTTTGAGTCTTGATTATTCTGATTAATTTCGGATCCTTCGTCTCCAGAGCTGTAACTTTCACTGGTTTTCAAGACATCTTGTAATTCCTCATACTTTTGATACGTGTCGTCTTCTTGTTTTTCTTGGTCGGACAAAAAATGAAGAACTCTGAAAAATTTTGCAATCATCGACTTATTCGTAATTTGTTACCTATTATAGGCTACCATCTATAATTTGTCTATGAATAATGAAAAAAAATGCCAACATGAGTATTTGATAATAAAAATATATTAGATATCAAATAACTTCAATGAAAACTAGAGGACTTTTATGTCGAGAAAAATAAATTCAAATCGGCAAAAAAAAGTTTTTAAAATATGTTCATGTAAATTTTCACAACTTAAACCAATATGCATGATATTAGTTTTGAGATAAATTCTGGGTCAGATCTAGTTTTTACTGTTATTGAACATTCAAAGCTGGAGTGCGGGACATGAATATAAGAATTCATTACAGAAATAAGCATACATCAATATAAGGGTCACATTTAAAAAATGTGTTACCTATCTTCTATGATAACTTTAAAAGCCCAACCTGTATATTACTGCAGCCGTCACCGCTCCCACACCGGGTCCAATCCAGTAGATATAATGATATGCCCACGCAATATTGACATCAGCATAGAAGGAGGCGATAACCGCGGGACCCAGCGCACGTGCAGGGTTCATGCAAGCCCCTGTGGCATCGTATCTGAAATAACTGTGGTGTTTGGATTTATCCCTTTCATTGATACACTGGTTTATGTTTGTTGACTCCATAGTTTTGCATCGTGTCTTAAAATAACTGATCAGACCATGGTATAAATAATTACAGTTTAAGAATTATAAATTAAGACTGACTTGCTGAGGGTATTCTAAAAACATTTGCTGTTTATATAAGTAATATAAATTGCCAATACCAAGTAGTTAGCTTTATAATTATATAACGTTTTATTCGTCCAAGTTCCCATCAACGTTATCCACAAGGCAAAGGGGTCTTTTTTTAAACAAATTACAATCATTAAAACAAATGTAATCAATTTACCTACCCACAAAGAGTACAAATACAGACTGCGGCTCCCACGGCAACGGGTCCCCAACCAGCGTGCTGTTTCCAGTCACCATTGGCCAAGGTGACATACACAGCCATGGCGAGACAGAAGGTCAGTATTGACTCAATTATAAATCCGCCACCGATACCAGCAGTAGCCAAGTTCAGCGACAGAACCCCCTCAGTCATCGTGGCGTTACTGTAGTCGGCACTTGTTAAGCATATCTGGAGAATTGATAACTTTTTGTTCAATATTTGTTTACAACACAGTGCACTAGATGCGGTAGATGAAATTTAATTTCCATGTATTCAGAAGCTTATAAAGATGTCTAAAATGTACATGTAGTTCCTGTTTTTTATGGGCCTTGAGTTTGTATGAAAAAGGGACAGAAACAATTTGATGAACTGAGAATTATAGAACAGCATTTATATAGAATATGGACTAATACCCCAGTGTTCTCTGCTATAGAAATATATTGGGGATCGGGGGTTTGAGCATATATTTTCCAACTAGTTATATGATGCCTTCCGTTCTAAATTATCTAATTATTCATACCTACATTGCCAAGTTTATGAAAATGCTTTATATCAAACAAAAAACGATGAAGTCTCAAAATTTAATGCGTTGATAGGCCTGCACATGAAGTGTCTGTCATTTGAGTGAAAGTAAATTTAAAGTATCTTGTCAATGCTGTTACCCGCACAAGAGCTGCTCCAGCCAGGCCCCCTAATAGCTCTGACAAAAGGAAGGCCAAGAAAGTGATGATTTTGATTTGCCCTGCGCTGGCGATGAAAAAACCCAGACCTATGGCGGGATTGAAAATTCCTCCACTGCAATAAAATAGAGTCTATATAACATAGGCATAGGGCTTTTGTTTATAACTTATGTCAAGCTTTGATACCATGCGGGTAGAAAGAGATCGGTTATTATTTTGTCTCTCTCCATAAAATAAATATTTCGTTCATGTCTAGAAGAGCCAACGATTTAAAATATGCCATGTCGCTGATTTATCATTACATCTAAATAAAATCTTGGGACATCAATAGGTTTAATATTGCCCATTTTGTTACCTTTGTTTAAGAAGTAAGTAAACGTAAAAGCACTGAATTGCAGTAAATTGACACGGGAGAAATAACGATATTGTCTCCACAAATGAGGTCACATGTATATACATATGGTGTATGAGTCACTGGTATTCCTGAGTATTAAATGATCAATTTACTGAGTATTAAATGATCAATTTACCCTTCTATATATTGGATAGAACGGTAAATATTTATCAGCATCATGACATTACCTGTGACCGCCACGGGGTGTCCCCTACCCCTGTTCTGACTTAATCCTACGAAATAAAACAGATTACGTTTAAGCAACTTGCTATGTTCTTTAAGATATAGAATTCCCCGAAAGTGACCCTACCTAAGCTGCCCCGGGCCTAGGATCATCAGCGTGTAAAGCAGGCCCGATGCCACTGCAACCCCGGTGGCTCCCGTCCCAACAGACATTACGTTAACATACACGTAGATCATGGTACCCATGAATTCAGCTAGGCACTGCGCCGTTAAAACCTTAGGGTTTGTTTTCCAACGCATCTTTGGCCTCCGAAACAAATATGAATTGTTTACTCGTGTGTTCTCAAATGCTATAAATTGACAATATATTCCGTCCAGTTGAAATTATAAAGAACGTCGACCATTTTGTGCTTACATATATGTCTATATGAAATAATGTACAATTTCATTATAGATTCATGAGTCCCAGGCAACATGCGGGTTTTGCAAAATAATTGGTGGCGTTCATATCGGTTCATTTATGAGCACGAGATGATGCCTTTAATTCACTTGCAATTTATACCTTAAAATTTTAGCGTACAGTTATATAATTTGTTTTCACGTAAAAAGTTTGTTTCAAGGTTTTCAGGTATTTGACAAATTATAATATAAAGATGAAATCCGTTTTAGCATAAAGTAGCTAGTTATGTTGATGCGCACAGAAGGCGTCTGAATTGCTGTTAAATTCTTAAAAGAAATCCAACGAATCTTTGTCATCTTTGTCAACTTTCTTAGTTTACTTTCGAATAGGCTTTGCTTTTATACCAAGGGCCTATTTTGCCTTTAAAAAAATGGAATTGCTAACCCTGTTAGAATATTTAATAATATTTAACATAAATGTCTTGCGGGTTAATATAGCAATGGCTGGATAGTACCGAAAAGGTGTTTAAGTGTTATTTCCTTTCTTAAAGCCATGGACTGTCCCGGTGTGTATGTGTGTTGTATTGAACGGGCGTGTTTGCGTGTATGGGATTGGGACGGAAGAATACAACGCGCGTTAAACCTTTATATATGCCTGAAATTTTAGTACTTTTTTCTATCCAAAATAAAATTAATTTTTGCGTTCCACTCAAGAGGTCGATTTAAAAACTAGAGATCAAAAGCCGGTGAAGGGATCGTAATACCAGAACGGTTTTGAATACGGTTTAATATACCTTGGTCATTAAGAGATAAACGTTGAAACTTGCAGGAAAAGAACAGATAACAGATAAACATCCTAATTTTCCAATCTGCTGGAACTAAAAAAAAAAAAAAAAAAAAAAAAAA
>NW_019773668.1:0-56155 GCF_001039355.2 Lingula anatina | reverse complement strand
ATATAAAGCAAGCAATCGAAACATCTATTACCAATTCTAAATTCATTTTTTGTTTTGTAGATGTATTAACAATCAATAAAAAATCTAAATATACACAATATAAATAACATGCTTTTACATGCATTCACCCAACAACATCAAAACCAATTTTAATCTACGTAAATGTAAGATTTTTATTGTTAATTCTCTGAGTGAAGAACTCCCCCATGCACTAGTTACAGAATTAGTTGTGAAAATTAATGTATACTTTTAATATGTAACTTGTAACTCCCAACTGCAATATACAGAATAATTCACTTGTGAGATTTTTTTGGAAAAGTTGCTAAACAATTATAATATCTGTTTGCCATCATATCTTATGATTTAATTTTGTTCTGAAAACAGGACAACAAAAATTAGAATTTTCAAATACACCCTCAAAAAGTTTGTTACCATCACTGTGACAGTAAAAAGCAATCTAGGTGCCAATAAAGCATTATTATCAATTTCAACAGAAATGTTATTTTCCACAATCAAGCTTTTAGAGTATCAAAATAAACACATAATGTAGCAAGTTATGGTCATAACCAGTCTTGTGGATATCTATACATTTCAAATGCAATACTCAAATGTTGATATTAATCTAGCAACTAATTTTTTTATACTTTTACATTAAATTAAACCTCCCATTTGATTTCCTGACAAATTTCAAATATTTATGCACAAATCTACTCATTCAACATTTTAAGTCAATTTCAAGCGAAATTTCAAATGATTTTCCTAAACTGAGTTGAAGGACACTTTAAAAAAGCTTTCAACCATCTGCATCTGAAGTTCAAACAAGGCTAAAAACTAGACTGGAACCAGTTGTGAAACTGTTATATTTTACAACTTATTAGCTATCCATAGAGTATAACCTACCTCTCAGAGTGGTTGATGGCAGCATCATAAACCTCTAAGAACTGACAGAAGGAGTTCTGATACATGGGGTTGATCTCCCGCATGTACTGCATGGCATCAAAACACACGGCACCACGTGCTGCCACTGTTCTGTAGCCTTCACGTGCACGCAGGATAGAATGCTCATTAGCTTCCACTCTTGAATGACTGAAAAAAATAATATATTATAGGAAACATCCTACTACAATATTCAATTTAGGGTACATTTTTGTTTATTTATTAATGAAATGAGTGTCTACAAGTAAAAGAAGGTAAAGCCTGATATGGTTGGAACTTCTGATTTATCTTAACACTCAAAATATATCTTAAAATCCCAACTCAAACTTCAAAGTATCAACCCCAATTTGGAAAAAAAACCCTTCTTTTCCTCTTTACCTTTCCAAAGTTTCATCAAACTGTTTTTTCATGTCAGCCAATTTCTTTGTGGCTGCTAAGTCATTCATGAGCCGCACATCACTGGACAACAGGTCACGCATCTGCTTCTCTATCTTGTGGAAGAACTGCATGTATTCTAATTTCTCCTAGAAACAGAAATCAAAAATTTCTTAACCAGAGAACCTAATACAAAAACTTGTATTCATACAATAACAAAGCCCCCAGTGGAACATTAATTGCTGACAACACACATGACCTAATGCAATCAAGATCATGGTATGTGTACAAAGTGTACACATTGCACATACTAACCACACACATATACACATGCATTCATGCAAACTTGCACAAAAACATGCAGCAGTTTCCATGTACATACATGCATAAGAGTGGTCTTCTCCTCCTCCAGCCTGGCCTTCTCCAGAGCCATGAACCTGTCCAGCAGCTCCTCCTCCATGTCATTTCTACACATGTGGAAGAAGATGGAGGACACGTAGGCAGCCAGCTCATGGGGGATGTGGTGGGGCTCACTGGTAGTGTGCAGGTACAGCCGGAACTTGGGCTCACATTCCACCTCATGGTCTCCCACCTGGAATATAGATTATCCATGTAGATATAGACTGCTGTATTATGTAAAAACCTGTTATGTCTTACTCACACCTTCATCTGATATAAGTTGGCTTGACTTAGGGAGATTCTTGGGAGTTTTTTCTATGAAATCTGCTTGTCTGGTGCCACTTTCAGACATTTCAATAATAATGTTTTAAAAAACTTATGCAAACACACTTTAGCAGCTCAGAAACAGATTCCTCAATTGTTGACCTCAATTATATTGTTTGTGCTATATGATGCAGAGTATTGTGAATCACTTGATTTGATGCCTTATTAAGAATTAACTGTGAATGATGTAATGCCAAACAACCATATGTTACAACATGTGTTACTGGCCTTCCCCCTCCTGCTGGTCACTCTACTTACCATTAACTTGAAAGCAGTCTTCTCTCTGAGGAACCTTGCTCTTTTGAGCAGGACATTTCTAAACCTTTCATCACAGACTAGTTCTTTGACATCAACATCTGTCACCAGGAGAGGTGTGCCGTCTGCCAGGCAGTTCTCTAGCTGGGAGCGAAGTTCCTGGAAACAGTAAATAGAAAGTCAAAACCTTTTCCCTCCATCACTTCTTATAGGCACAATAACATACATTCAGTATATTCGTGATAAATTTTATGAATTCTGTAAAAAAACTTTGAATTTTTTCCTTTCTCATATCTCTTGCAATGGCATGAGCCTGCATAAATGCACATTCACTGGCATGTTCCGCAATAAAAAAATGATAATAAAATACATTGATACAAACTAAATAATTCCACTTACATGGTATTTGACCTCCATGAGGTTCTTCTCCTTGAGGTAGCCCTTGATCCAGTCAATGACCCTGCTGGTAGGGTCACATAACAGTGGCCAGGCCATGCTGCTCTCCTCCTGCATGATAAAGCAGGCATTCTCCAACATCAGACGTGTCATGGGGAGCTTCTTCATCTCTAGCTGCTTCACTTCAGTCTACACAGATATATGGATATGAAATAAGTAGTAAGTTAATGATTTTTAAAATCTGACCCTGAGTTTAAGAGTACTGACAGTAACATTTCTCCACCCATCATGCTATTTAACAAACTAGTTTAAACCTCTACATTAAAATACTTGTAAATTTCATTTAACTCCAAAGCTTAACTATGGTAAAGTCTGCAATATCATCTGCACATATACCTATCTGACAAGAAAAAAAAATCAACAACTATTGTGCAAAATACCTTCTGCATTGAGAGTATGTACATGTATTTCTACATTCATCAATAAGGGATGAATATTGTTAACATTCACAATGACTGTTCAGCCTGAGAGTACTTACAGTTTCATAAAGGAAGTCAATGAGTTCAAGATTCCTGAACAGCTGCTTCCTGGGCATAGGCATACCATGGTGTTCACACACATACATGAAAAACTCTCCCATCCTTTTCCTGTAATATATTACATGTTTTTATATATAACTGTGTTCTTACATAGGGAGGGTTTATGGTCAATTCAGGAATAATTACCATAAATAGAAAAATTCGAACATTTTTACTAATCTGACAAAAGCATTTTTCATCATAGAATAAGTATCCATGTTGGCTGCATGTCAAAATGTGTAAAGCAAAAACATTACATTTCCAATTTTGAGGAAAATTTAAATAAAGAGATTAAATATAATCCTTGTTCATTTAAATAAGATTATGTACGGGGACTCCCACTTAAAGTGATATAACTGAAGTTCCCACAAGTTATTGTTATTGTTATTATCTACCTGGTATCAGTAGTCATAGGACCACAGTAGGTCAGGAAAGCTGCTGCAGCAATACAATTAGCCATTAACATCTCATTGCTGTCATTTTCTCTGACATGTTGTCGCCATTCCTGCTCCTGAGACTTCAAACTAAATAAAAAAAAAAAGTAAATATATGTATGTAAAAACCAGGCAATAGTTTTAAACATAACATGAAAGGGAATGGAATCTTATCTTTTGCCTGTGTTTGCAAGTTTTTGGTCTTATGAAATACAGATCATTTATTAAACAGAAAAATTCTTCAAAATCATGACAATCAAAATTTGGGATACTTTTATTTACCTTTCCAACATCTCTGTGGCTGCCCTCAGTCTCTCATTCATGGACACTAGTTCTATTTCCAGAGAATGTTTCTCAACTACTGCAGAATCAAACTGCATCTGTAGCTTATTGACCTCCTCCTGAATCCTTGGAAGATCATCTTCTGTGAGATCCTCCTCCAATTCTGGTTCTTGCTCCTGCTCTGCTCCTGCCTCTTCAGCCTGTGGAGGGTAGAAAGCAAAAGTGTCACATGTAGCTGCTTTTCAAATTTGAAAGCCATGAGGGAGACAAACAGTCTTATGGTTATTTGACATGAATAACTTTTGGATTTGGATCTTTTTCAGCATTTCTGCAACATATTACTTTTTAATTACAAAATTTATGTTTGATATTACTCATTCAGCCACTTCCTCGCTAGTGTTTTTTCTAATATACTAAACTGTATTTTTCTTCTATTTTCATACATAAAACAACAAGGTTTTGTAAGAAACAAATAAAATACATAATATCACAAGATTATTACTAACTTTTATTAAAAACAGATAAATATGAAAACATTATATTCTGAAATTATAAACTAATGCCTTAATCAAGCATGGCAATAAAAGTATGCAAGCCTGCAATCAGGATCACTTACATAAAGGGATCACATTGTAACAGACCAAACAACAACACAAATTCCAACACAAAATAAGCATGAAAAACATAATCATATGAATCTAAAAATAGCTTCTAGCTTCAATAACATAAGAATTTAAACACAAATGTCCACAGTAACTGATTCTTAGACTAGCTTACTACCTGGTTTGGAGAGAGAGGCTTTGGAGAAGGACTGCCCTGGAGAGCAGCGGCCTGGTAAAATAGAGGATCACTCCAGGAAAGACAATGTTTAAAACATAACAACAACTTTAACACTCAGAAGACATTTCAAAAGATGAAAGAATGGATGCACAAAGTTCAGGTGATAAAATTGACACAAATACCTAGTAAATAGTTTTAAGAAAAGTTGGCAATCAGCATAATAGAGTGAGCCCTTAATCCCATTTTTTCCACTTTCAATTTTTATACCTCTAAGGCTTGAGCTAAAGTAACAAAGCTGGCACTGAGCGTGGCTTATAATATACCTGTTCACAGTACAAAAAGTGCACAATGCTCTTGAAAATGTACACCTTTTGTTGCCAAATTGAGCTGACATAATTTGTATAGTCAATTAATTACCCAAGCAAGCCACATGCAACCTACAGCACCAGGGCATCACATTTATGTTCATTTTCTTAGTCTAGAAATTGTAGTTAGACTAAGAAGCACTGTTGTTTACATATAGGACCAGCTCCTCTAAGCAAGCAAATCAAATACAGAAAAATGCACATTTTTGCTATATGAAGTCTAGAACCTGTCTGGAGACAACAGACAGACACAGCTGCAAGAGAAGACAGATCATACAGCATTTTTTTTGTACTTTTACAAGTTCTTTTAAAGTAGCTTTTTTTCTGGTCATGCCAATAAGCCTTAGAAATTTCAAAATAAAAAAAGATACCAAAATTGAAACAAATTCATAAAAATTGCTCCAAAAGTAACACTTAATGGGAAAAAATTTATATACACCTATACAAAGTTCACAATGTGATGATCTATCTTCCAATTTCTTAAAGAAGAGTAAATCATGCAAAAAAAAAAAAAAAAAAAAGAAAAAAAAAATTGCATGCAGAGGTTCCCAACCTTTGTGTTCATATTCAGCCTGGCTGCTAACTCCTTTAAATCATGCAACAGGAATCATGTTATTAATTACGACTAAATATTAAACATAAACCCAATCACCATTTCTTTTTTATCATTATTGTCAATTATGTTATATACATTAAGTAAGGCATTTTACAAGCAGCTTTCTCACTCATTTTGCAGTGCTCATTGGACAATCAAAATGTTTTCCATTTCTCATGCTACTATAACCACCACCATGGACATCATGTACAGACCCTGGCAGTGCCTTATGTAATAGTATTGTTTTACTTATGTTTTAGATCATTATCTACATCTTTTAGTTAATTTCAATAATTATAACTGTAATCTTCATAACATGAAATGATGCCCTTAAATACCTTGAGCTTTTCCTCCTTTGCTTGCTCCTATATTTGCAAAGAGATGGAATGGGATAATCATTACCTCAATGTTATTTTTAAAAAGTCCTTAATTGTTGCTGTAAAAACATGTTCTAAAAGCTATCCAAATCTGACATATACATGCAAAAATTTTTTGTCACAAATGTGCAACCACTGGAGAGTACCAACAATATCTAACCAATATTCATATGAATTTTCAACAAGAGTGTAATAGATCTTCAATGTCCATTGATAATTGTTTTGCACAATAGTGTTATAGCTGGAATACCTAATAAATCATTTATATCTGAAAACATTGTTCTAAAATTCCCTGCATGCATCCATTTGGCAAATTATAAATGATGAGTCCTAAAAAGAACAGATATAGGACAGAGGTAATGATATATCTAACATGTACTTGTGAACCCAGCATAATTTGACAATGTTTTGACATCCATGAAATGCATATAACAGGTCGGGTTATGCCTTTGTGGACAAAACATTTAAAAATATCTGTAATGGTTCACTGAAAGATTTCTTACAATGGGGTCTGAAGAGAGAAACAAAGTAAAAATAAAGCATGTCTTTAAATGTTTCGTTTAATTTATTAGGGTTCCCTTTATATCGATAAAAAAGCCAAAGACGTGGGTACAACCAAAATATTACTACACATATTGACCCCATAGCACCATGTATGGTAAAACAGTAACAAAAATATGCTGACAACTTGTACTCATTTCAGTCACAACATCAAAATATCAATAAAAACAACAACTTTGTGGTCACCCTATACAACACAGATACACCAATATTACCACACACATACAAACCATACCTCTGCCTCCTTCTCTCTCTTAAGCCGCTCATTCTCTTCAATCTCCCTCTCCAGTTCATGTTGTCTCTCCAGTGCTGCCTTCAGAGGGGCACACAGTGTGGTGTACTCTACTATGGCAATGGTGTACTGTACCAGGACCACAGCATCCTCACTGGAATACTTGGCCGCAGCCACCGTGATGCCTTTAGAGTTATCTGGAGACGGGGAACGCCGGGATGCAACAAAACTTTTGTCTGGAAAAGCAAGTTAAAATACTAAGTAAACCTAATTTGACCTCTGAATTTCTATACTGGTCCACCAACACTTATGTTCTATTCTGTGAATAGCTATAAGATAGTCCAACCAAATTTTCAAGTGATTTCTATAAAAGGGAACAAGCTACAAGATCATAGATTTCAACTCACATTTCCTGCTCAAATCAATGATAAAAAGGGAGATGCTATTTTCAGAGATACTATATCTTGACAGGAAATACAATCATAATTCTTACCTGCAGCATTTTCCAGCATGGAACCCTCTCCTGTCACCCCAAGACCACCATCAACACCCCTGGCAAGGTAGCTCTCAACAGCTGAAATATCAACATAAAAACTTTATCATTCTGGCATAATTTAATTACACAACTGAAATCATAAACACATTTTCCAAGTTTAAATCAGAAAAGTTCTGATTTGCGATCTTTTTAAAAATTTGACCACTTTTTTTACTGCTTTTCAAAAGTTATCACCAAACATTGCACTTTGCAGAAGAGTCATTTTTGTAAGGATCACTGGATCAAAATCAAATTAGTTGCAGTAAAAAATAAATAACTATGTACTAACATTTGAGAGTGGCATCTGGCAGACCATCTTCCCATGGTACATTGTGCAACATGTCTACAAACTTCATGGAATCTGTCATGGATGACTGCATATTCTTCCACTTGCCACGGTCAAACTTTTCTGGGACATCTTTCGTGGAGTTCACTGCAATATTCAGTGACAAACAGGTTGTAATAATAGCAATATCAATGTGTAAAGCTTTCTCAATTATGTATCATTTTATATCTATTTTGTCACTTTGATCAGGTGCACTTTCTTAAAGATGAAATACAATATGATAAGTGGGATAATGTGTCCAAAACAGGATCCTTTATGACTGAAATTACCAGACAAGTTTATCTATTAGGCTCCAGCTACCTTTTTTTTATCAACAGACAAATAATATAAAGCACTTGATAGTTAATGGATAGACTGACATTTGTGTGAACAAAAATTGTTAGCACTAACAGGAACATCGTGGTGATAATAGTGTGATAAAGCTGAAAATTACTGAAAAGAACTGAAGATTTCTTGAAAAGCATAGTAGTGAGGGGCTAAGGCTAGAGGCCAAATATAAATAAAATTGGTGAATGAAATAAAAATGCAATAAAATAAGTTAATGGGTTGAATACAAAAATAATAATAACAAAATAACAATGATTGTTGTGCAGTGAAACTCTGCTCCTCTCAATAGAAATCTAATGAGATTGCAGCAATTAGTGTCTGAACAGTCTTTGTGCTCATTTTACTGAAGCACTGTGGTGTCAGTGGCAAGGACATGGTGGGAATGAAAGTGAAATACAAAAAATTATTTAATCCACCTGAAAACCTCTGATCATCATCGTCATAGCTACTTATCCTCCTATAAAAACCTAAACAATATATAAGGTAAAATTTACGGTTCCGTGGATTCTTAAAGCAAACGCCATTTTACACAAATCAAAAGAAGAAAAAGGAAAAATTGGTAACATATTGCCAGCGGCAAGAGCAGACATATGAACCTAAAATGAGTGAAAAGTTTTTACACAAGCTAGGCAACAAAGCATTGAAAACCTGCAAGTAAATACCTTTACTGAAGATCTAGTAAGAAAGTTTTTAAAAATAAAATAATTCTTAAATTCTAATAAGATCAATAATGTCAAATTCTTTACCCTTGCCCAAAATCATACCTTTCTTGGTTGCCGTAAACCTTGTGCTACTGGAACTGGCAGACGTCGCCCTATTTTCTTCCTTGGCGTCTCTGTTTTCACTTTTCACTGGACCGCCATAGCCTCGCTTTCCAATCAGTGTCATAACCATCTCCATTACGTGACCCACCAACATTGGAGGGTTCTGGAATGCTCTCAGTCTCTCAATACAGGAACGATCCACCTTGCCCTTCCAGTGTAATACCTGAAGTAAAATAATTATAGTATTGCCTTAATTAAAATAGGAAGTGTTGTCTCATTTTATGACTTTTATAAAGTGTCTTAGTTCAAGGCCACCTTTTTTGATTTAAGTATACATCAAAAAATTTAAAAGCTATACATTAATAAAAAATATGTTTATCATAAATTTGATTATCCACTCACTAAATTTTCTCAAAGCAAGCTGGTTTGACTTTAAAAACATTACTCAGAATGCTTTTTAAAATTCATAATTAATTAATTACCAAATTGATGATAAAAACACTCACTTGTTCCTTAGCATATTCAAGGTTCTTTCTCCACTCTTCTACCTTCTTCTTAGCTGCAGCCAGTTCCTCCACTGCTTTCACTTGTCTGGTTTTCAATTTTGTCTCCCTGAGTCTGTCAAATTCTTTATCATAATCATCATATTCTTCTGCAAATGAAAGGGAAATGCTAGTGCTAACTTCATGTACTAAAAATAACTTGAACATTTTAATCGAATAAGAAGTCAGAAAGGCGATTGCTTTTCCACCAATCAATTCAAAGAATATCAGGCATAACAAAATGTTTAACATTGTTTCAGAAAAACAAACTACAGAGCCTTCAATTATCAAATTGAGTTTATACAAACAAGTGTTCATGTTACAATGCTGACTTAAGCATATACAGTTTGAATGCACAATACACCTGCTTTGTACAAGACACTTGCTGTGCACCAGATTATCAACAGCTGACAGCTTACCTTTCTGCAGCAGCTCCTCTTCATCCTCCTCATCTGAAGACACCTCGTTGAGTTGCAGGAAGGCACTAAGGGAGGTTGCCATACCAATCCTGGCTTTGAGCTTCTCAAGAACTGTGGCCTTCAGGGTCAATGACCTCAACAAGTTACTGGTCCTTATCTTGGCATTTTCATATTTTTCTTTGATGTTTTTGATGGCTTCCTTCATGATTTTGCCATCTTCTCTTGTAATGTCCAATGTGTACAGTACTCTCCTAAAAGATAATAATATAATCATGAAACAGGATTTCAATGTGTTGATAAATTGTGAAGTTAAAGTTTAAAAAAATGTTACTTAAGATCTATTACATCTAATATAATGAATTGCCCCCCATCAATAAGGCTTCAAATGTCCAATTTATACATCAATGTGATTATTAAGAAGAAAAAGTAAATGAAATATATTTATCTTAAAGTACATCTAAGATATGCCCTATGGTTCTACTGTCCCTATAAACAATTTACTTGAGTTGGGACACTGTCTCTGTCCTCTGTTTACATTTGGTGGAGTAAATATGCTTGAAGCAGTCCATCAGTCTTCTGTATGTAGTGGGGCCTATGAACACCTCATTCTTGGCTGGCTCATCTAAGTTCTTGTGTACAGCTCTGAAACGCCAAGTAAAGTATCAAAATATGGACTTCTATAATATTCAGAAAAACAACATTTGCAGGCAAAACAAACAAAAATCTTCAAAAATTGAGAGATCCAAGGAAATCCTTTATCCCTTTAGAGAAAAAGATCTCCTTTTGAAGATACCTGATCTGTTCAGCCATGATAGACTTGGCGTATGGAAGATTTGGGAGGTTGACATTCTTATATTTGATGAGTTGCTCTCCCCTCTTCTTCTCCTGTAGGTACACCTGCACCATAGCAATTTCTGGTGCCAGGTTTCCTGCCCACGGCATCTGCTTGCAGTCACGTAGACCAAAACTGTGGATGTTTGCCAAGCACGTAGTCAGGTTCTCACTGAAATTAAAAAAAAAAAATAAATAAATAAAGTTATGGATTATAACAGCTGTCATTACTGAGATTTAATGAACAGATAATCATGCTGACAGCTTTTAAAAAATCAGAATTTATCTTTTTCTGATTTAGTAATTTTCAAAATGTGCCTTATGCAGGCTCTACTGAAAAAATACTATGAGTTATAAAAAAACTTAAACAGTAAATGAAAACATTTCAATTCAATACACACCAATTCAGACCAATTTCATATATTAAAAATAGTTAAATTGATACCCCTAAAAGCTGAACAATGTCTACCCAGACCTACCTCAAGTCCACATTATCCTCCACCAGTTTGTTAATATTGATATAATAAGCTGCCTCTCCCATGAGAGCATCCTGAGGCCAGTCACACATCCAGTTGATCTGACACCCACTCAGCAGACCTGGGTATTGGCTGGAATTAGGTGACATAATATAAGACATAAACTCAATTAAATAATGATATGTTCTTACTGAATGCCACATGTGTATGGAACTTAAAATCTAGATATAATAGTTACCTTAGCAAATTCAAAATTTTTCAGATTTACTTGATATTTTGAGTAGCACCTTCAACTAAAGACACTTCAAGAAATCTGGAGACACTACAAGTCAAATAAAACATAATCACTTAAGGATATTAAATGCAAATACATACATGGAAGCAGTCTTCAGAAGTCTGTGGTTTGGAGGCAAGCACATTATGATATGGAGGTTACTCTTAATTCTGGACACAAAGTACTTCATAGGGTCCTGGGCCATATTAGGGAACTCCCTCTTTAGTGCTGGGCCAATGGCCTGGGTGAAACAGAAGGAGGATATCAGGACTGAGCAAATTTTACTCTCAGTGTGAAGGCAAAATTCAGACCAAAGTCCTTTACAAACATCAAAATGCATCTATCTAATGGAATTACTGCTAGTTCTATAGGATGAATGTGTATAATTACATATAGTAATATTTCTATGATCACAGCCAAATTAAGCAAAACTGATGCTATGGAACTGCAATATAATAATAATAATAAAATCTATACTATCAAACTGTATTGTGATGGGTAAGCACTGACAGATGTAGAGTTAGATCTCACCTGTAGCAGTCCATCCAGTTCATCATTAGACAGCAAGTGAGGATATTCTCCACACACCAGTAAACTGTTGATGGCATCCAGGTACATGTCATCATGGAGATCACGGGCCTGGAAGGGGTGAAACAAAAAAATATACAAAAAGATATCTTCAGANTCAAACTGTATTGTGATGGGTAAGCACTGACAGATGTAGAGTTAGATCTCACCTGTAGCAGTCCATCCAGTTCATCATTAGACAGCAAGTGAGGATATTCTCCACACACCAGTAAACTGTTGATGGCATCCAGGTACATGTCATCATGGAGATCACGGGCCTGGAAGGGGTGAAACAAAAAAATATACAAAAGATATCTTCAGACGTTACTCTTTCTTGTAGATCCGCGTGAGCTGCACACCAAAAAAAATCATCTAAAATATATTTGGTGGACAATAAACACGTCTAATGATCAATTTCTACACAGAGTATAATTCAATATTTAATCTATGTTCAACTAGTGTTCTAAAAAATATTATTAGAATGCACCAAATGATAATGACAACACCATCAACTCACAGTGAACATAAGAGATATAATCTTGCCCTCGGCTCCACTCAGTCTCACTGCAGACCTGAGGCCATCAAAGAAAGTGTTCTGTTTGGAGGAGTCTACTGGGTGGATCTCTATGTCAGCCACATGGAGGGCCAGCTTGACCAGTAGGGCCAGGTGTGACCCAATGGCACCAATAAACAGAAAGTTACCACTGGAAATAAGAATATCAAATATAAAAAGATCACTAAGACAAGGAAGGTTTAGGTAAACCCAATAATGAAAAACCAGTGACCACATGATAAACCAATTGCAATATCTTATTTCTTGCTCTACAAGAACTCTGAAAACCTTTATGTTTTAAAGACAAAATTACATTCAATATTCTAAAAAGAGCATTCCAAAGGGAGAAAATTCCGCTCATTACATAACTTATGCATGGTAAGCAGGAAATTATAAGTTAAAATGTTTGATCTATGATAAAATTTTAAAAATATCTCACCCATGATGGAAACTGAGCACTCTGTGCATCCTGACCACGTGTGCTATGATATGGTCAGATAACATGATGTCCAGTTGGGTGTTACCAAACTCCTCATTGTATCTGGTCAGGTGGGCAAACAGGCAGTTATGGACATCATGGAAACTCTGGATTGGCTGAAGAACAACCTGGAAACAACAGGGTCATGAAATACTGAGAATTATCAGAAAAATTTTAATAGTACAGACTGCATTGAACAACTGTAATAAAAATAGTCTACAGATAGTTTCTTTAATTTATTTGGCAAAAAATTCTTTTTAATGTTTATTTCCTATTTCTTTCCTTATTTATTCAGTTATTCATTCATAATCAGTTATACTAAAATTTTTTTCAGTTATCACTGAGTGTTTGAATTATATAAATCACATAGAGATGGCATTGCATCTTGGAGTTTTAATTGCTGTGACAACTGGTGTTTTAATGATGTCAGACAGACAGTCTCAGTTCTATCTGAATACACCTTCCTGCACACCCTTGCCTACCTTGACTTGTTTCTGTGATAGAGAGGTCACTGGTCTCTGGTACACTCTGGTATCAATGGGGAATGTCACAAAGTTCTCATACAGCTGGTCTGCCATACCTGGCCATGTCTAGGGGAAAAAAGAAAATTGTATTTTGATGTAAATGTCGACATTGAAACTTCATTAGAAGACTGAGAAAAATCTGCTTCCTGTATTTTCCTACAATAAGTAAAAAAAATCTATCAAATCTATTAAATCAGTAACAAAATATATCAAGTAAGACTGTTTGCAATGTGTTTCCATGAGAAATCCAAAATAATTTCAGTATGAGGAAGAAACTATAAAACTGGCACTCTCACATTCAAAGTAACAAATTGAATACGTTCCTTTTAGTTTATCACCATGTAACATTGAAACAAATAAACTGTAACAAAGTTCAAAAGTTCATCTGATGCTATCACCAACAACCAGACTTTTCAGTTCATATCTGGGTAATTGGTAGCTTTTTGTTTTCTTTTAAAACCCACCTCATCCACCACCTTCTCCAGTGTCCCCTCTAGCCAGTTGATATCACACTGTCTGCAGATCTTGTCCTTCATGATTCTGTTCATCTCATGTCTCCACAGAGATATCACTGTCACATCCTCCGCGCGGTTCTCATCAGGGAGACGCTTCAGACACTGACAAGGATGACATGATCAGGTTATAAAATGTTTTGAAAATTCTGTTTCTCTCATTCAGTTTTATACGTACATCATTAAATCATGCTTAGAACATTACTTTTTTGCACTTGATGTGTTAAGCAAAAAATCAGACATTTTTATCAAATGTTAATGCATAATATGGGGGTTGTAACTGCATTTAAAAACAGACTAAATGCTAGCTTTTTCCAGCATGCTTTACTTTTTTTACTCCAATGTAAATTTTGTCCCATCAAAGATTCCCAGGTAATAAATCACAGCTGTACATTCTATTCACAATATAGAATCAAACTGTTTACAGGCTGGGCAAAGATATCTCACCTGAAAGCATGTGATCAAGTCCTTCAAAGTGAACAGGTAATGGTATCTTCCTGGCATAGGTGTGGGTCTGAGCACATCTTGGACAGCAGTCAGTGTCTTACAGGAGGCGGTCACTATGGAGTTGTGTAGTTCCTGCTCCAAAGCTGGCTTGTCTCCTGCTGTCATGTTACCCTGGGGAGGAAGAAGAACAATTCATTATTTAAATTCTGAGTTAAGCAAGATGGATTATTGCTGCTTTGAGAATGGAAACTTTTTGCACTTTCATGTACTTTAACTAATAACAACATTATTTAAAACAACCTACACTGAAAACTTACCCACTGATTCTAATAAAATTATCTATTCCACATTAGTTCTTCATTTAATACATCAGATACACCACCTCTGTACATTTCTTTAATCATAATAACCATGAAATATTGTAGTACATGTATAAATAGAGAAGTTTCTATACTATGATCTTGGATCACCCACCTCCAGTACTCCATTCACAATTCTCTGCAGACCATCCTTCACGGGGGATGGCAGGTGGAACACAGCAAAGTGACGCTGGAAAGATAACAAAAGATAAGTTTAAACAATGGAAAGAGGCTGTTCAAGTTTAACAGTCCTCTGAATATAATCTTTTAAATGTTCCTTTTCATTGGAATGTTTTGAGGATAACCTAGAGGATGGCCTTTATGTTCATATGATAGAAGACTGTGTTTATTTATGTATTATAGAAAATATGTACCATATAAAAAAGACATTAAAAATCGATCCAAAGCATAAGAGAAAGTTTAAATCGATCCAAATTCACAAAAAATAAAAATAACAAATAAAAAAAACAGCAATCTGAACAAATATATATCTTAATATCTCTTATTCCTCTCACTACCTGTCAACAGAGATACACAAGTGCATAGACCAAGATTCATTCAGTCTAAAAGAAACAGCAACTTACCATCAGCCTTTCTTCCAGTTTTCTGTTCTTGGCACTGGGATATTCACTCATAGACATAGTGGCAAAGATAATCAGGCCTTCTATGGTCCTCCATTCAAATGGCTTCTGTAGTGTGCAGAGAGTTCGGTCATCTAAAAGTTGTCTCAGGAGCTGAAAGAGTAATGTTGAAATTGAAAATTAAAAGCTGAATTTAATGTTACTCTCTGTAACTTAAATAAATATAACTTACTTTGTTGGTGCAATAAGTATTACATTACCACCATATATCCTGATACAATTGAATCCATAATCTGCATACCATTATCAAGAGTTATACCACTCAATAACTTTGTAATAGAATGACTTCTATGGTTTAAGACAGTAGTTGTTTGCCTAAATTTATCAACAATGAATAACATCTCTCTTGGTAGCTTTTGTTTTCGTCAAAAAATGAATAAAGTTGCTGTTTTTTACCTCATTGCATCTCTGCACTCCCTGACTGTCAGCTACAGGCATATTGAGGTCATCAATGAAAATCTGAAGTCTTTTGTTCTCCTTGGCACCATAAACAAATCCTGAAGATAAAAATTTAATAGTAAAGACTCTTTAAAGAAAAATAAAGATTTATACACTGTTGGCACATCACTTCATCAAGGAAGTGACAATTTCGTGTATAAAAATGATTATCAAAGACTTTATCTCTTAAAATGTTAATGTTTTTATTTGCTGAAACTAGTTCCCATGCCCAACATTCTGAATTTTCACGTGTAGATACCCTGTCTGTGGTATATGTTAGCTTCAATAAACTGCTGCAGTTGTTTGGCTGTGGAGGCACCAGAGTATACCAGTCTCTTCCCTATCTGAACCTGGTTGTCTGCAAGGACAAAAGACAATAAATCAAGGTTTAAGCCTGCTGAAGAAAATACTTCTGTCCCAAAGCCAATGAAATTTTGAACTTAAGAAATCAAACAAAATAATGTGAATGACAACTTAGTGTTGCTTCACATGAATTGGACTAATAAATAATTTCCCATCCATATTTAGCCATTTCATTTATATTCTATAATAAACTTTTTTTTTTAAACAGAAGAGTTACTTAATATTGCATTTCTATTTAAATATAAAAAAAAAAATCCTCCTCCTCACCCTGGGCATCAATGAACTCATTGACCATGGTGGTCTTGCCAGAGCCTGGAGGTCCCACTAGCAACACATTCTGTCCTGAGGCACAGGCAAACTCCAGGAACACACGGGTGCGGATCTGTAGAAAATTATATTTTTCATAAGAATAGTATAACTCAAGTAGAAGCAGTGTCAACAGAGTAGTTTTACTCTGATGCAAAATCTTTCAATAAAAAAATTCAAATCTAATCTGCATAGAAAGCTTCATGTACTCTGAAATCACCAGGGTCCAACTTTCTAAACATAATTAATTCAATTAGATAGTAATTGACTTACTGTGTCCACAGTGTCCACAAACACCTGCCCCAAGATGTCCTTGTTGTCTGTGTAAATGGCCTCTGGTACCCTAGAGACCCAGGGGTCCCACTCTCCTGACTCATCCACATAATAGTCAAATACACAGATATCACGGTCATCATCCGGGAGACTGGAATTAACAATGGGGATTATGTTCAAAATATGCTGAAAGGTTCTGTTTTGCTATCTTGCAAAATACAATGATTTCTAGGTTTTCCCTTTTGAAAGATCTGATAAATTTTGGCATTTCTGTTGTGGTGAACATGTCTACTGTCCACTTAAAACAAACAATTTATGATTAAATGTGCCAACTGAATAATTCCATTGCAAAATGAGCGAATCCATAATGAGAGTCACTGAAAAGTAACAGTAAATAAAATGAATGGCATGAACAGGAACTTAAAGTCACCAGCCATGGCCTACATGCATTTCACCCCCTTGACACCAGATGGGGCTCATGTTGACCAGGAGAATTAAGGCTTTTCCTAAACTATACTTACGCAGATGACAATGTCTTGACCAGATCACTGAATCCCTTCCTGTCTCCCTTGTCCAGTAGTCCACCAAATGACCAGATCAGACAAAACAGATACAGTCTCTCTATGTGTAGCTCACCACCAATCTCAATGTTGTCTGCTAACATGGCCGACAAGAGGTTGAGACAGGTCTTGAACATGCCCACTTCACTCAGTCGCATCTTGGGTCTAAATTAAAAAGAATTTGATAAAATTAATTCAACTTTTTAAATATTTGCAATCTTCGATCAGTATCCTTTAGATATAAATATATATAAAGCAATAAAATGCTTCACACAATTTCAGTATTTTTTCAAACCTGATAATCTAATCATATGACTTAAATAGAATCATCAAAATGCATTTGAATAGGAGACTAAAAATAAAAAGATTGCTCCATTAATGTACTTACTTGGCCTCTGCCAGGACATAGTGCGACACAGCATCCACTGTTTTATCAAATGCTCTTTGTAAAACCTACAACAGATCTCTAGGTGCTTGAATGCATTTTACATAGTATAATATTATTTTAAATGGGCAACACACTTTTAAAATCTGTAAAATGCTCAAAAATGCATTTTTATACAATAATTGCTCAAAAGACCATTTGGCATTAAGTGGAAAAAAAAACTTAAGAGACCATATGAAAAGTGATAAAAATATCCATTACTGTTTTACAAATATTTTAAATAAAGTATCACTTGCTTTCATAAATATCAAACCACAATTTAACTTTTTAGTTTGGGTCAAGAAGCAAATTAATTTTTTTACCAATACTACAAGCAGTAGATTATGTAAGAAACAGATTTTAAGCTTTTCTTGAATTAAACAGACGTGACATATAAGTTATATAAAAGTGCATGGAAAAAGTGAGGAATTATATTATGCTAAATAGAGCTAGGTAGAAGCATCCTTTCCAATTACTACATAGTTATTAGTAAATCACACGCTAGAAAGTCATATATGAATTGTGTTACGTTATAACCCATATAGACTAGCATACCAGTTCTCTGTCATTGTCACCAGCCATTTTAAAAGTTAAATAACAAAACATAATCCAAGTTCTTAAAAAAAATTAAATAAATAATGGATCAAAAACACACTTTTCAAATTTTAACATAAAGTTTTTTTAAATAAAAAAGGGTGATAATAACTTAATTTAAAACATGGAAAAAGAAATAATTTACCACTGGGAAAAAAAGGGTCTGAAATCAAATACAAACTTAAACAAATTGACAACAAAATAAACAGTTACATTCCACTGAAAATAAACTGGCAGGCAAGACAAATAAAGAATACTGAAGATTTGAAGGGGTTATTAAGGTGCAGGTTAGTAATTTTTTTATTCTAGTGCAATAAAAGCCAAGATCACAGTCTAAAGATGGCTAATTTCAGATAGATTGATTTTGTAATTTTAAAATGTCTGAACATATGATTCTAATTAAAAAAAGTGGCCAAATCTATCTTTTAGAGGAATACACTAATGTCTTATTCGCCATCTTTAGACAATACAGAGAGGCAAGGAAGGGTTAATAATAAGGTTCTGTTAAATTAGTAGGAATGAAAAGTTAAGCACAGGACCAGAAAAGTGAATGTGACACAGAAATGTCAACATCACACACTGATCTAAGGAATGAAGGTGACAAGAGAGAGATGGGTGCAAGCATATTATTATACATGTGTGCCCTATGCATTATCACGTAACACGACGCACATGCACTTCCTGCTGTGTCCTGTTTTCCAGCCATGCCTTCGAGATGGGTCTCCAGCCAACGACGTCTTTGTCAACATACACAATACCCTTAGTGAAGAAACAAAATATGATACATGGACATGATGTACAAGTTTACAACACTGTTAAGATACAACATTTTAATCAACATTAACTTAATTCTTTAAATTATAAAATCTAAATTCTTTAAATTATGAATACAATCAAACATTTGAAAAAATTCATTATTCTAGATGATCAAAATCCACAAAGAAAGTTGTGGAATTATAAATCTAAAGCTGAACAATTCTTCATGAAGTCAGACTCACAGTCCTTGCTATAGTAGCTGGGGAAGCCTGACTGAGGTCTGAAGTCTCAAACAGAAGCTTCACATTGTCAGACAGGAACAGACGGTCACCATTCTTCAGGTGCATTGCCTGGAACAAGTACACATTCAATGTAATATTTAGGAAACTCAACAGATATTGGCAACAAAATCTTCATAAAATGTAATCTGTCATTTTTTACATAACATCTTAGTAGTAAATGTAAGTAGTTTCTTATACCCTTCATATTTTAAAAAATATCTGTTTTAAGACAACAGCACATTCAATTTCAATTTTCTGGTGGAGTGATTTAATTTTCATTACTGCAGCAGTACAATTACTTATGAAATTTGTCTCCTGTATCAGTATTTCCATACCTTGCCAATGTCCAAGACACTGCTGAAGTTGTCTGCCCAGTTAGAATTGAGTGGGCCATCCAGACACAGCCATGTGGTGCTGAGATTCTAAAATATAAAATATAATCACAGTCAGTTCTTGGCATATATGTTTTATTTCAATACCATAATATGTTTAGAATATTTGTCATAGTATTTCAAAATTACTTTTCCATTTCAAATAATCTCAGACACATCTATGCAGGATTCACATATGTTTAGTATTGAGTTGACAGGGAAAGTGATATTTTCAAACATTTCTTTATAAAATTATGTTTACCCTGTTAGACTTCCTCAAAGCAGTGGTAAATATCCCATCCACCCAGTCCTGGTTCTGGTTGATATAACCAAACATGAGAGAGAGGTCATCCACAACCAGGGGGTTGATTCTCTGCAGCTTGTGGTTATTCTCTGCCATAGCCGTCCCCTTACTGCTGTGGGAGTGCCTGGAGAGGCCCCGCGGGGTCACACACAGGGCATCAACCAGGGTCTGGATACAGGTGGACTTCCCACTCCCTGGGGGACCAGCTATCACTATACCTGTGGTGATGAAATAAAAAAGTACATTAGAAGATTTCAGTTGTACATAAAATCTGGATCTGAAATTCATGAGAAAAGTATGAGAATGGCTACAATAAAATAGTATGGTGTTGCCATAAAACCAATAAAATCAAATAAATTGGAAAGATTTTTTATCAAACATACCATGATGAATCTGTGATACATTGTAGAGCTGCATGCACTTCTCCAGCCAGCGCTTGTGTGGAATGAGACCTTCCTCTCTTGCCGTCTGCTCCACAGCCATTTCAATGTCATATGACCTTGACCTTGCTGAATAACTTTGTTTGGTGGTTTCTGGGAGTCCAGAGAACACGTCCTTGACAATTTGCTTGAAAATGGTGTAGTTCTGCAATAAAAGAATTTTTCTTGTTCAAATAATTCTGCATATTATATTTGCCTCAAAACAATCTTATGCATCATTCTTACTAAAAATACAAAACATAATTTAGATGGGGTTTAACAAAAACCACCTTAGTGCTCACTTTGAAAAAGACAACTTGCTTTGTGCCCCCTAGTTAAATAGTGAACTTTGACCAGAACCTAGTCAGAACTAAATAAGGTAAACATAGTGGAAGATTACAATCAGGTATCTACATCTTTAAGTGTAACAAAAATAATTTTATTTAAAACTAATCAGAGTGGCAGTAAATTCATACATCTCCCTTGAGTCTAGGTCCTATGACCTCCAGCAGTGCCTGGCCCACCAGTGCATGCTCCTGCTTGGCTGCTGGGGTCAGAGGGTTGGGGGTACCAGCTTTCCTGGACAATGTAGTCTTGTCTGCTTGTCTCTGACCTGGAGCTGGACCTAAGAAATGAAAGACAATTTGAGCCTGGGTTGTCTGTGTTGAATTAATTCACAGCATTTAATGGTGACACTGCTTAACACATATTGAAGAAGGTCCCTGTTTGACGCAAAGCATTGTAACATATACAGCTTCAATATTATGTAGAAAGTGAACAGTTTTAACTTAGATCATATTTCATCATTATCAAGAATAATGACAGCATATTGCACTAAAACTGTCAATTTCATTCTGCAACACCTACTTGTCAGACTTGTAGACATCATAGTAGGCAACTGGACAGAGGCCTGGCTGTTGGACCTGGACATCTGAGTCTCTTCCTTCTTGTCCAGCCTATCAAATGACTTCTCCTCCTTGAGAGACTTCCTCTTCTGTGCTGCCCTCTGCAGGACACCAGTCAAAGCAGTCAAGCTGAACTGATGTTGGCACTCTGGAGTCAGCAAGTCCTTAGCAAGATCTGTGATAATTTTCATCCTGGCACCTAGTATAGCAGGTGCTTTGAGGCCAGCTGAGGTGCACTTAGTTTTGAGAACTATACTGTAGTCTGGCATGACAAGTGCTACAGATCTGAATAATGCTTTCACATCCTCTGGCATGGTGAAGTTAGGGGGCGCTGTGGTAGGGTTGATGGTCATGTAGATAGCAACATTCTTCTTGACATTTACCTGAAACAAAGAACATTACCAAATCTTGTAATGCTGGAAAGTTAGTTATTTTGTCTTGATATGATACTTAAGCAATTCAATTTAAAAAAGAAATATAATAAAAATTGTTTTCCTAAAGTTTCCATTTTGGGTAGATGATAAAACATCTCATCAGTCAAAAGTATCCATAGTACAAACCATGCCACAGAAGGCACAGACCTACCTCCTGTCCATCTCCAAAGTAACAGTAGTCTTTCCTGGCCTTGATGGCTCCAAATATGGCTGTCACACAGTCCAAGAATACAGAGAGAGCTTCCTTAGACACCAGCTGCGCCTCATCAAAGCAACCCCAGGAGCCATCCTAAGACACACATTCAAGTGTAAATATTAAAATAAATGTGAAAGGTATAAGAAGTATATGTATATTTGATGTTCATGTTTTACACAGTTACTCACAAAGTACCTATTTTAGATTTTGCTGTTTTTTATCATCTACTTGACATAAAAGTCATCCTAATTTCCATCCCAATTTTATCTTGAACACATAAATAAATAAGAAAGAATGGAATTGATAAATAAAAAAATTAGTTAAGTCAATTATCAACTCACCATGGATAATCCTTGTAACATCTTGCCTAAAGATGATGGATCCATCTTTTCAGAACATTGGAAAATTCCAAGGAAATTTCCTAGAATTTGGGCAAGACCCTGAAATGAAAAGAAAAAAAAACAATCAATACAAGCTTTTACCCAAAACCAGTTCTATACATTGCACCACATCCAAACAAATCTTGATACTGCCTTTGAGCAAACAGAGAACTTCTTAACCTTAAAACAAACATACTGAGTATTAAAAAGCTTATTTTTGCATAAAACCCATTTTTAATTTTTAAGTGACATATAAATTAGACTCAGGCTACCTTGCATGTCTCAGTCTTCCCCACTCCAGTTCCCCCATGTATAGCACTCCCCTTGAACTGTGCCAGGGCCTGGGACATCCCTAGGAAGCAACGCTCATTGATGGGAGTGGGGGTGATCATCTGCTGAGCTCCATAGAATTCACAGCCATATTGATACTTGGTGTCCAGCATGTAGATGACTGGCTCTGTCTCCTCACCTGAAATAATCATAATGCAATGAACACTGCCACATTTCTTCTTGATGTTTGTGACTTAAATACAGCAATAATATGTTTCAACAAAGAGTAAAGTACCTAAATGTTACACTGCCTAAACTCTTTTAAAGCGGATCAACAGCAAAGCTTTACTGTACTTTGGTTTACTAAGCTTTTTTCAATCAAAGCATACCCGGCTTTACCAGAGAATTTATTCAAAACATAATAGGAAAACCCTATTGATCTTTTTTAATTATGTTTACCTGTGAGAGTTCAAAAGATATGAAAGAAAAAAGGTGAGGTGGCCATAGATACTTACTGACTTCCTGCAGATAACATCTGGCATTTTTCCTCCATTCAAAGTCTGTGGTCTCCCTCAGCTTTCTATTGCTCATGTAGTCTATGCTGTCTCTCAAGTACAGGCAGTACTGAAAATATGAATGTGTATTATATGTTGTATTATCATCTATACAAAGAGGTTTTTGTTTAATTTTTTTATATTATCAAATTTACTCAAACAGTGGACAACACTTTCAATATTCTAAAGAATATTTCCCTTATTTAAATCTAAATATATTTAAATTTTATTTAAATACCTTAAATACTAGTGGCAGACTAAAAATTACAGTGAAATTTACAACATTTTGTCATGAAAAAAGCCAAGAATATAACCACAAAATATATTCAAATGTCACTGCATTAATCCTTAGAACATAGCATTTAAACCACTCACAGTAATCATGGCCTCCAGTCTTAGCCGATGCATTGGCATCATGGCCTCATCTAGGGTGCGCCACTGGTTCCGGACTAACATGGCTGGCAGCTTACTGGTGGCTCCCTGGAACTTCTTGGAGATATTGTTCAGGGATTTCCTGTCGTATTTGATCTCCTGTACGCCCTGCTCACACTCCCTGGTCCAGTAATACAACAGGCCAATTCTGCAAACTTGGGCTGGGTACTGGAAGAGAATAGTTTAACTTTACCTAAGTACATTCAATAATCTGTAACTATTTAGCCACATTATTATTCTTAAATGACCCAAAATGAGGAAGGCAAATAAAAAAACAAGAGAAAAAGAGAGACAGAGAGAGGTCTTACCCTGAATGCCCACTCGTCCATGGTGACATTAGCATTGACCTCCTGGCACACAGATACAGACATCTCATGGAGTGTGATTCCAACAGATTCCCTCAACTGCTGCAGCCACATCTCCACTCCATCAGACAGGGAAATCTGTAGAGTAAACAAATGAAAACTCTTATACAGCTCACTTATTAAACAGATCAGCTACTGTACTTTTGAAAAAAAAAATTTAATATATTTCTACAATGATCAGTGGATGTAAATGACAAATAATTAGATATTATCAATCTTGGAAAAGGAAAATGCTGAAATAAATGAGGTGCTTGAAATATGCATAGAGTATTGGGTTAACTGTATGGCACTGCATTTAATACAAATGTATTTAGTATATACATTTACAATAGTAAGGACATAAAAAAACGTACTGTTTCATTGAGATTCAGCATCTCTCCCTCCAAACTGGTGACAGCCACTGCCTCTTGTACTACAGTCTCCTCTACTGCAACCTGCTCAGAGGGCAGCACTGTGGCAGTATGGGCCATCAGGCTGGGGTGGATGTTCTATGGAAATTGATTTCAAATGTGTGATTTACCCAAGAAAATATTCTTATTTCAGATTTGTATATAAGTGATGCTTATTATGATGATTATATTTTTGTGAGTTTTCTACTGCAAGCCAACAACACATGTACATATGACAATAAAATATGTTCAAATTCAATACATGCAAATTCAAATTTCAATATTTTTTTCTTTTTCTTTTTTCTTTAATCTCTTTTGTTAAGTGACATGCAACCAAACTAGCTGCACTATTAGACCATACAAAACATAAATCATGTTCTGAACACTAAGAAAATACATTATCTAGCATGCAAAAGTATATAGATTTTTCACAAAGCTCGCTAAAGGTAAGCCATGCAGATTTACATATTATCTATTGTCTCCATTGCTCACTACATCACATAGTAAGTGATGAATAAAGCTTACAATTGTCAAATAATTACTGCAATGTATACTGTGTTAACATACTAATTTCTATTCTTTAGATACCATTAAGGAAGTGACATAAACTAACAGTTTTAAAGTTCTATTTCACAGATATACTGATATGTAACTTATACGCTTCTAATAAAATGAACAAAAACAAAAAATGTCATTATTCATACATTGAAAATCACAATATTCATCTAGGTAAACAATATTCAAATTTCAATTTTCAAAAAGATTGACCTTTCAATGCTTTTCTCTGTAAGTATGTTTCAACCAACTTTGTTTTCAAAACTTTAGTATTAACTTTGTTAAAACAAAGGCAAAAATTTTTGTTCACAGAAACTACATCTAATCAGAGAAAAACATAAAAATGTCTGGAATGCTGTGTGTATCAATAGCTGAAGCAATGTGAAGTGGAGAGGCTATTAGTATGGGGCAGGTCACTCAGTGCACTACTTACTGACTGGCGCTTTTTGTTTTTAAACTTGCGATCATTTCGAAGAGCTGGGGAGGCCTCAGTACCCTTCTCGTCTTTGTCCTGTGGTGCGTTATGGGACAAATGTGATACTTGTGACTATTGTTAGTTGTCACGTGACATTGTCAACATCAAATTGAAATGCTAATATGTCTACTATGTCTATGTTGTTCTCTACGTCATCTTGAACAGATCAGTAAGAGGATTTTATCTACGGCTTTGAAGACTTTATCTATGGCTTTAACTAAATCCTAGGTTTAAAAACCTAATATGAGAATGAATGCAAATGGTGTTATTCCACTCAAAAGTTTTTCTTGTTAAAGAATTTTAGATAAAAAGTGAGGTTTTCAAATGAATTAGTTCAAATCAAATTTGTTTTAGATTTATGTATCCTATTAAGATTTCAACACAAGAGCAGGAAAATAATTTGGAAAAGGAATATGCTACACAACAGAGTCACAATATTCAATAAAGTGTCAGTTTTTCAAATGAATTAGTTCAAATCAAATTTGTTTTATGTTTGTGTACTATATTAAGATTTCACCACAAAAGAAGGAAATGATTTGGACAAGGTATATGCTACACAAAAGAGTCACAAAATTTAAGAACATTAAACAATTTTAGTCTGATTCTATTAATTTTTGAAAAGCTTATTTCAACACCAAGAAGGATATTGAGATATCATATTTTGCTAACTAGATCAAGGCATTTAAGAATGACACACTGCAAAAATTGCACTAACAAGTTGAAGGGATTGCAGTGAAAATGACAAAGGGAAATTGTCTAACAAAGTAGAAAGCACAAGGAAATGTGGTTAGTTATTTTGCAATAGGGCATATTTAAAAGCAACATCTAGCTGAAGTTTAGAAAGTTTCATATATACAGACAAAATAGTAATATCAAATATGAATAAAAAGTTGCAATCAAAATGCAAATCTTAATTAGTTACTACACAATTCAACTTATAACATGTGCAACGAAGTGTACTAGTGAATTTCAATGTGACAAAATGAACAATTAAAATAACTATAACATTAAATGCACACAAATTACTTGTGATAAACAAACAAATCGAAAGTGCAACATTCTTATTTAAATTCTATTTTTAAATAGTGTTCTACAAATCCCTTATAAATGCTGATATTACAACTCCAGGGAAAAATATACACAAAACCTGCAAGTCACCAACCAATTTCTTCAGCTATCTAAGACAATGCATTTGATATCAATTTAAATCCACAAACTGTATTTTTTTCAGATTGCCTTAGTAATTTTATGCACCAAAAAAAGATAACTTTTAGTCACAAAATCATGTATCAACTGGTTCAAGGCAGTTTGCAGGTTCTATGCACTTTTCAAAAGTACAAATATTGTGCCAAAAACAGAGATCTGTCATGGCACAATACTTACATGGATCTGGGTGAGCCTTTTGTCTATCTTAGCCGGAGTCTGCAGTATACGAGGAGATATGGAAGTGGCTCTGGACCCCTCACCAGGTACAGGGGTACGACTACGCCTTGATGGTGTCTCTGATCTGGCCACGGACTCTGTCTCACTGCTCAGTGGTTCAGTTCTCTCCAGTTTCACATCATATACATTGGTGAAGATGGTTCTGTGAAAAAGGAATGATGAATATATTATATTTAGGTTGTGCTATTCAATATTAAACAGAAAACTAAACCACTGCTGTTACTAAAAATCAAGCCTTTAAATAAGGGAGGATTCTAAAGAATGGTACTAGATTATGTTTCCGGTTTCAATTTCTGTCAACATGATACATTTATTTTTCATCAAACCATCTAATATCTAATGATAATATAATAACTTACTGAAATGTTCTCTTTAACATGTTGAGTACAGAAAAAATGATATCATTACCGAGCTCAGAGCCTCCTTAGCCCACCCCTCAATACCACCTACCTGAGATGAGGTCTGACTGACTCCAGATCATAAGGTCTGCTCAACATAGCCAGCAATACTGGGTCTGACACAAAGTAGAACCTGGGGAAAGCTCTCCTCTTGTTGTCCAGGTAACCCATCAGGGACTTGAAGCAGATCTCCAGTTCTTCAAAGATGTGCCTTAGAACAACCCCCTTTGGGACATCACCTCCATAACAGCACTACAAGGAAATGACATAGAAAGACATAGAAATCAGCTGACTCAAGGATCCAACATATACAAGACAAGTATTTAAAGAAAACTTTTTACATGCATTATAATGGAGAATGTTTTGAAGCACAGATCATTTCTTTCTTTAATTCCGAATGAGAAATCCTGTCGTGTGCAACATGCTTTTCATTCTCTATGTTTACTGACATTAATAATACCTAAACATACCTGTAGGACATTTCTTGTGTCATAGGCACGCTTCATCATTTTTACCCATCCCTTGTCAATTCTACTAAAACGTTTAGCCTCTTGAGGGAGTTCCTAATAATATGATGTCAGTATAAATTAAATACAACTTTTTTCATATAATGCAAATGATTTCTGAAACTGAAAAAAATTCCCTAAACTTTTTATATCCATATATTTCATAGTATCATAAAAATTCATAAACAACAAGTATTATCACATATAAAACAGATTAACAAAATGTAGCTAGCAATAAAAATATCTCCAATAAAATCAGTACCATATAAAATGATATACAAAGTCACATGTACCTTGGCTGTGGTAGCATTACTGAACACCTCCTCCAGGTACTGCCACAGATCCTGCACCTCCAGCCAGGTCTCCAGTACTAGCCCCACCTCCTTCAGCTTCTCTGCCCAGCTAGCTGCCTCCTCCCTCAGTGGACCTATATACTTAGAGGTCAGCATATTGGCCAGTAGGGCCTGAGCATCCTCCAACTGCTCCAGCAGGTGCTCGGTCACTGTCTTGTCCAGAAAGATGGGCCCTGCCTTTTTGTAGTTCTCAAAGGTAAGGACTTGTTCTGTCCACTCTTCTTCGGTGATACGCATCTTGATTTCTAGTTCTTGTTCTTTGCTGGCACAGTAGCAGATTTCTTCAATTTCTGATTTGTGTCTGAAAAAGTTAAAGTTCAAAAATATGAAATGGTCTTCCACCATCAGTTCTTGCTCATTAAAAACTGCAATCATACCAACACATTTTAAGTTGGGGAAAAATACAGGGATTTTTAATCAAAATTGCTGAGATGAAAGAATGTTTAATCTCCTTGTCTTTGAAATTTGTCAGATATCTCACTTGATCAGTCCTATGTCAAGGAGATGGCAGAGTTTGAATACGTTGGCCTCCAGTTGGAAGGAGCTTCCTGTCACTGACATCACCTGCAGCCAATGTCTGTTACGAATTTCCTGAAAAATTTTTTTTCACTTTTATGGCACTGCTTGAAAGAAAAAATTTTAACTATCTTGATGTAATTACTGGTAACAAAATCAGTTTGTGTTATGTGTGTGTGTGTGTGGAGGGGGGAACTTAATTGCATCATATTTTATAATGATATAAGGAAAATCTTTCTCAAGCTTTTTATAAACCAATATAGTTGTCTACATAATATATACTATTTTACCTTTCATTGAAACCAATCCTACCTTTGAAGCCAGTCTATGCAGTAAGGGGAATACATCCAAATACTGCTGAATGGAGTTCTTCATGTCATTGTAAGCATCCCAGTCCTTGAGTTTACTGGGCAAGGCAAGACATTCATCCCAGTAGGATTCCACCTGGAAATCCAATTTCATTAAGAATAAACAAAGAAAAAACATTTATTTTCTTAAACACATTAAAAGCTGAAGGATGAAAATGTCTGGTTAGGAATGTACATGTGGGGGGAATACCCCAGAAAATTATGGACAAAAAAATCAATTAACAAATAAAAACACTGTCATACTCTTTACATACATTTTAACCAAATGATATATTTCCATACCTCTCTGTTGTCATTTTCCAGAATCACCTCAGCCCAAAGTGTGTCCCTGAAGATATTGTCAAACCGTATGAACTTCTGGAAAAGTCCATACAGCTGACCTAGAAGATCAAGTTCCTGAAAAAAAAAAAAAGAAGGAAAGAAAAGGTGAGGCACAAGGTAGTTGACAACAAGCAACACACTTACAATATGAGATTTAGCTATCCAATTGTATTGAAGTAATTGAAATTTTACTTCTAATGTGCTATATATATCAATATCTCTTCATTCTATTAACGCTCATTTAAAGATATGAATAGACTGATTTAAATGTGATACAAAATGTAATGTCTTTAAAAACAAAACAAAAAAGAAAAATATTTGATAGATTTTTATCTCTCCTTACCTCTCCAGTTCTGTCCAACTCAGTGAAAGGCTTACACACAATTCCAAAGAGTCTGGAGACTGAGTCCAGTGTCTTCCTCTTGGCATCATAAAGAGTGTATCTCTGCTGGAAGTCATGCAGACGTTGGACAGCCTCTGCTGGGGGTATACCAGGCACAGCTGGACCCTGGGCATCAAAGGCATTGCGGAACTGGATCACCTCCACTACAAATGTCTGGAAGATAATAAATAAAAATTAATTGCTGGAGCATGTATAATCAGCTTGTCAAACTAAATAATATTTAACAGCAAAATAAATTAGTAACTGTTTTATCAGAGTGACTTTACTAAGGCACTAAATAGATTTATCTGACATAAAAAATGTTGTTTGCTTTACTACTCTGTTTGCAAGTGCCTAATCTATCAATTTTTACAATTGTATTCATATTCTAGTATTACCTTGACTTGTTTGTCCAGCTCCTGTTCAAATGCACCTCTCTTTTCTTTCAGCAGATCATGTCGTACTTGCTCTGTAAGTTCTAGAAGCTCTTGCCATTTGTCACGTAGGTGGTCCACTTCCTCCACCTCATTACGAGGCAGGCGGAGCTCAAACTCCCTACAGATGAATGCAAAACATATGGTTTCTCTTACACATGTCAAGTATTTAACCTACTTTTTATTTTTTATTTTAATTAGGGACTGAATAACAAAAAAAAAAAGAGAAAAAACAAAATAACTGCTTTTTTATATTTCTCTTATACCGCCTTACTTAATCAGCGTAAAGCATGAGTACTGTTTCCTGATTACTGAAAAGATACACTTCACAAAGCAATCATCAATAGACTTACCTAAGTTTGGCATACATGGTCTCTATAGGGAGATAGATGTCATCTACATTGTTCTCCATGTCCCTGACCTCCTCCAGCAAGTGAAGAGTACTGTTCAGTTGGTCCAGTGTCTGGACATTAAGTTCAAGACGCTGACGTACATTGTACCTATAGAGTACTGCTGCATCTAGCTTTTTCTGAAAAATTAGAAGACAATTAAAGAATTACTTTATACTTGATAACCTACTAAATAATCCACAAAAATGATCTGAAAAAAGAGGGTAGACATTCAAAATAAAGAAATATCAATGATGGTATTTTAAAAATGCAATCATAAAATTGAAAGCATGTCAGTTTTACCTTGGCTTCTTCATGTAATACTGAAGCATATTTGGTCTTCCAAGCCATAGCAAATCCATGGAGAGCATCTTTTATGGGTGCTGTCTGCAAACATATGGGTCCCACTGGCAACACTTCTGGAATATTGGTCACTTTCCTCTCAATACGCAGCAGTCTCTCTACCTCCCGTTTGATGGCAAAGAGGCCTGGATCCCCACTGATGAACTCCTGGTAGTTCCCATGCATATCATCTTTCCATAAGAAGTCATATAGACTGAAGTGGAACAGATGTTGCTTCACTATGAGGTCCAGATCTGAAATTAAAATGCAAATCTTATCAGGGTGTGTTCATATCAATCCAACTAACAGTATCATATACTTCTGCTCATCCTCATAGACTGTCAACTATATCAGTAATCTGCTTTCTCAAAAAGTCAATCTTTTACACTGCTATGCTTATACCAGTACAAAATAATTTGTATAATTTTACACCAAATTTTATAAGAAAATTTAGCTAAAAAAAGAGGCATTTTTTTGTCTGTATATATTGCAGAATATCAGCAAAAGAACTATAATTATATGATATACATAATAAATCATATCTCAAAAGAAAATGCTGAAATTGACAAAAAGATGCTTATGTGGATGAAATCAAAATAACATTACCTTCTACTATGCCCTTGATCTGTTCAAGGATTTCCTGTAGAGTACCGTCCTCCATGATAGCTGTGTGGAAGGAAACCCCCACCTGACCACTTGACCAGGAGATACCTAGGACAACATGAAATTTACCATGTATAATCTTGAACATACCTGGGATTAAGTGAACAAAGCACTTGCCTCAAATGAATTTTTTTTAATCATTTTTTTAAAATAAAAAGTATGTTCCATTCTTAAGACTTAGAATAGAAAATGTTCCTTGGTCAGTTATGTTACCTTTAGCCACCTCCAGGACCTCTGCGGCCACTGCAGTGACAGCTGTCTGAATACTGGCCAAGGCTGGGTCAATGATGATGTTTGGAATGGAAAACTTCACATTCACTTTGAATCTGAAGTAAAGTTATGATCTTACTTCCATTGTGTGAAATGTCAAGTGCAACTAATTTACATTCCTTTGGGAAAGCAACCAACAAATTATGTATCATTTTTTCTTAAAATTTGGCCTTATGGATGTAAATATCATGATATTTTTTAAATACAAATCTTAAAATCATAAATATAAATGAACTACATAAAAATAGCAATTTAATAATTCAACTGCAATCAAAATTGTTTTTTTTTAAAAGGGCTATTTTGCTATTTTCACTTTGTGAATTGCATTCAATAGCAAACCAAACATCAAAAAAGTACATAAAACAGTCACTCTCATTTAAACCTACTTACTGAAGTACCCATAGATAAAGCCAGATTTTCTCAGTATAGTGTCTATATATATATTTATTTATATATTAATTGTTGTTTAATTACACCATAATATCTATGTAAAAATAGAAAACCAATATTTCCCCTTTTCAGATTTAAATTTCATATTTCTACATTGCTTTAGATTTCAGTAAGTCTTTACTCCTCCAAAAAGAATCATAACTAAGTTCAGTCATCTTGAAAGACTTCAAAGAAGATTTTTCCACAGGCAATTGACCAAACTGCATGCAAAAGAGTAAACTGCCAAAGTTACAGCAGAGCAAAAAGGTCAAAGTTCAATTTTAGGAAAAAAAGTCAATCTGCAACCAAATGGTAACCATTTTTTATTTATCACAGGATTTTAAGCAACAAGCATTGGAATGTGACTTATTTCCTAAGGAGGTGGGGAAAAAACTCAAGTGTCTTCTTATTTTCACAGGCAAATTTTTTGTGGAAACAGGTGAATAGCATAATTTTTAAAATGCTGGGATAAACTCAAAAATCCAATCTGATTTTTTTCAATCAAACAACTTCTCACAAAAGCATTGTCCAGTGTTTATAAGACAGGATGAAGTGAAAGGGAGGGAGCATACACAAAATCAAAGCAATAATCGCTTTATTATTTATTTATTTATTTATTTATTTATTTTTTTTTTTTTGGAAATGGCATCTCAATTGACCATCAGGTTGCAGATTTGTGACATTTAAGTCACATGAATGCACAGTACACACCCCTGGCAAATCAACAGCAAGGGCAAGTGTGGTGTTTGTATTAAAATACTAAAGAGGCATATAGATAGTCATAATAAAAGATAAAATGTGTGTAGAAACACAGCACAGAGCGAGAAGACCACTATGGTCCACTTCTGGCCACTACAGTCCACTACTAATATTATTACCTGAAGTAAGTCACATCATCCTGTAAGTGTCTATTGAACAACAGAGGATTAATTGTTTGAAACCAGCAGTTAGACACAATACAAACAGATGAAGTGCAGTTTTGAATAATATAATAAAAGAAAAGGTACAAAATACAAAACATATAGACTCATAAACAATTATATTAAAATGGTTAATAGTAAAATAAAAATCACTTTGACAAAGAGTGTTTAAACAAAAAGTGACTACTTTGTTAGTTAAAATATAAAAGAAAGTCTCCACAAAAAGTATTAATACAAATGAAACAGTTTAGGCAAATAAGCTGTTAGACTTATACGTTGCTAATGTTCATGTGCACAATTAAAAATAAACACAATGAAAATTAATAAAGATAAATAATGGTTCTTACAGTCATGCAATAATAATATGGTATAATGTTAATACAAAAAGCAATGACAAGAACAAAACAGCTTGTATATTTTGAAAGAAATACAACTTCTTTGTAAATGTATCCCAAAAAGTTTCTAATAACTAAAATACACTGGAATAGACAGGCTAATATCACAGATGGGAGTTAAAAATAGATGCAATGGGTAACTATTGATCATCCTGTGACAAAAGTTTGTCTATTTCCAGTTTATTATTCAATCATGGACCAATTGGACAATACCCCTAACAGAAGATGCACAGCTTTTCTTATGAACAACATTAACACTTACTGCAGGTAAGTCTGCTCATGAGTTTTCTCAGTTGTCCAGGTCATGTTGGACAACATGGACAAGCTACTTCCTGGCCTCCTGTTGCTCATGTTGGATGCTGGTCTGCTTGCAGGCTGAGACTGGGGGTCTGAATTTTCAGACAGGTTGGACATGGCACTGACAACTCGTATGGTCTCACTGTCACATCCACATGCCTCAGCAATGGTGACCAGGGACCTCCTGGTGGAATTCAGCACTGCGTCATACACCTGGGCGCAGTAGTGATCTGATGGGAAGAACAAAGAAAGATCAAATAATTGTGAAATATTCTCATTCTACATTCAGATACAAAGTTACAGATTGGGAATATTCTACTTGAGAACTTTAAAAGATTGACTCCTCTAAAATTGTCTCATTATTTTTGGTATATAATGAAGTTGAGTGGGATAGACCTTTAAACTGTCTTCTTTATACTGGGTACCTATCAATATAAATTTTAATAAAATTATTGTATAAGGGCCAATTTCCTTTTGCTTTATTGGCAATTTTCTTATAACAGGTAAGCATTAGTATTGATTACTTGATTGTTTAGTAATAGAATCAATAAAAGAGCTATCATTTACTGAGAATATCATTGATCAGTTTTTCCTCCTCTTCTTGTGTCATCCCAGGTCCTGGGGTGGTCACTTTTTCTTTGTCCTTGTTGGACTTGAAACCCGCTGGGATGGGGATGTCAGCCTAAAGACAACAGCAACAACATTGTTAACTCTCAAATAGTGTTTCAAGGAAGAAACCCTTTACTCAAATCATTACATCTATGTGAGAATATATAAGTTTACCTAAAGTTATCTAAAAAGTAAAGACTTGATCCTGACCAGATATCACCACAGTAGAAGGAAAAGTGGTAATTTAAGACTACATTTTACTAACATGAAAGTATTAATTACTCACATAATAATATAACAGTTATCAAATAAAACTTCTAATACTATTGCATTATTACAAAACTTTTAACAACGATAACGAAACTAACAAATTAACCTCTTGAGATCTATTTTAATAAAAACTATCTAACTTTCATAAGCTGCATAGCAATACAGTAAAAATGACAATTTTACTACAGTATTCTAGTGAAAATAAATTACATCTTTAAGTGATATCTATTTCCTAATCCATTATAACAATAAACATGCTGATTATGTCCAATGTAAAGCCTTTGCACTTCTTATAGATTTAAAAGGATAAACATTATGTTAAATATTTTTTTTTCAGCAAGAGATCTTCTAAGTTTATGGTCTTTCTTCTATAATTTCATATTCTCTAAAAGATAACAGAATAATCAAATTCTATATGGACCTGGTATGCAAAGACTTCGCAAATTCACATGTACAGCTTATGAATTCTATAACTATTTGCTAAGCTTAAAAAATAACATAAACAACAAAGAATTCATGTGGCAAATCAAAATCACAGCAACTGCATAGTGCTCCAGGTATCTTAAAAATACATAACAATACTAAGCTAAGATTCACTACACAAAAACATCACTTCACAACCAATATGATGTTAACAGGGTGCACAGTCAGTGGACAGTGTGGGTTCAATGTGGGTGCACACAGTGGCAAAACAGGTGTACACAGTGGGTCAAAGTGGATGCTAAAACAGTGCAAAAGTTATCAAAATAAGTAACAAATGTCCAAATAACCATTTGCAGGTATTTCCGTTCTCTTTTCTCCTTTTCTTTCTCAGCTTGTTCTTCATCAATCTCGATAGTTCTCTTCCATTTGCGCTTCATTGTATTGAGTTTCTTTAGTACATTAAAAGAAGGCAGCTGGAAGTTGAAAATGTTTTAAAATGAAAGCCTAGTTGTAAATCTTGAAAAGGCACAGCCTCTGAATTTCCCCAAGAGTTGTTCTTCAAGGCAGCAGGAATGAAGCGGTAAGCTTAAATCTGGTAATTCTGACCTGTAACATGCTTGCTGCAATAGAAAAAACAGTAGCAAAAAAAAAAAAAAAAGAAAANATGAAAGCCTAGTTGTAAATCTTGAAAAGGCACAGCCTCTGAATTTCCCCAAGAGTTGTTCTTCAAGGCAGCAGGAATGAAGCGGTAAGCTTAAATCTGGTAATTCTGACCTGTAACATGCTTGCTGCAATAGAAAAAACAGTAGCAAAAAAAAAAAAAAAGAAAAAAAACCTGAAAAATAACAGATTCCTGAAATGCTGGTTAGTAAAAGATTTGTGCATTGCAGATGTAAAGGGGTAATAAGAAAAGTTGTCAGATGTGTATTACTAAGTTTCTGCATCTGTTTTTAATCAATCCACACACTGTAATCCAATCACATGCAGGTTCATCATAATGAGGATAAGTTCAGACAAAACAAAATCAAATGATCAATCACATCACTTACCTTTTCTCATACAGTTATTATATTTTCATTTCAAAATTCAACATCAGGTTTAATAAATGGTAACATTGGCACAATCTTCTGCACACTTTTTGCAACAAGTCTGATACATTTCTGCATGACCAACAGTACAAATCAAGGACCTCATACATGGAATATAAAACTCCACATATGGCAAACTGGTTGTCTGTTGATGTCAAATGATGAAGTTAAACCTGTTTCATGTCTCTAAGTAAGTCCAAACTCCTTAAAAATTTTGCATAAGATTCAAAACAGTGTGTGCCAATGTTTCCTTACACACAATCCACATCAGAAATGCTCAAAAAGGCAGTAATTTCAGATTCAAACTCAATGGAAAGCATGCATTCAAATCGATTATAAACCTTTGTTAGCTTTTTCCCTTTGTTGGACAATTTCGAAGAAACTTTTGAGGGAGGCTTTGGAGCCTGGGGTCCATCCTGAAAGTATTAATGTGTGTTTTGTTTTTGAATAGGTGAATTCTTGAAGACTTTTAAAGGCAAACTACAATGTGCTTAAAAGGAATTATCAGAGATGAAAGAAAAGCAAATGTGTTAATGCATACTAAGCTGATAGGAAAGATAATGGAAAGATCCTTGTGAAACTTAAAATGGTCTGAATATCTTTATGTAAGTGTTTGTGCAGAACCTGAAAAAAGGTTTAGTTAATTTTCAGCAGCAAAAATGGGGTACAAATCACATCAATTTTAACCACTAAAAGAGTAAAACATTTCTTTCAACAAGAACAGGATAGTATATTACTGTATTCTTTTTTTTTAGTCCTTAACACCAACAGTAAAGTATTTCACAATAAAAAGAAAGTATATGACTACTCCTACCTTTCTATTGGTCAGCATGGTAACAATCTCATGCATGCCCCTCTCAATGGTGCTCACATGGCCATACATTTCCCTGGCCTTGTCTTTGACACTTTGCACAATGACTTCTATGAATTCTTGGGGAGGCTAGAAAGAACAATCAAAACTTAGAGAATAGGGAGGATCCTCAGCCTTAACTTAGAGTAATTCAAAATTACTGTTTTATCAAACATGTGACTTGCAATTTCATAACCAAAAGACTTGGAACTGAATGGAACTTATTGTCACCACACTTGAGAAAGATCACATATTTTTACCAATTTAATGTGTATATTATCATACACATAGAATTAAAATGTATATCACCTTCTTTGTTTTTTCTCTTGGCTCACAAATAATCAGACCAAAGAGCACTGAGACTGAAACCTTTTGTAAAATGCATAATAACTTGGTGACTAAATTTTAACAAGACATTATAAAAATTATAAATAAAACTTACCCAAGACTTAGAGAAAGCCAAATCATAGTCAAACAGGAACATGGCATTAACTTTATCAATGGTTGTCTGAACTTTCACATCTACTATATTGTTCACACCATCAACCAGTGCTTTCAGCTTGGATGTAGCTGTGTGGATTTGGTGAAGGAAGGCATCTGAAATGCATAAGAAAATATAGTTTAATATTCAACTACAAAATAAACAAAGCATACATTTCAAAGGTAGAAAACTGATCATAAATACAACCACTGTCCTAAAAGACATTACCGCTGCAAAAAAAAAAAAACAATATTGACAGAAAAATTTGTTAAAAAAAAGAAAAAATTATTCACAAAAATACACATTTTTATGACGCATGACAAAGACACTACAGCAATGTCTGAAACAATAAATTTAATATTGTTCATAAGAGAATGAGACATAAAAAGTCTTAATTCCTTCAAAAGAAATCTCTTGCCTATGCATGATACATATTTTAAAAATATAACTACCATAGAAAAACCCAATACCTATATTCATGCTGTTCCAAGCCAATGTGGACAACCCTGGTTGGAAATTTAATTGCACTTGTTCAATGTGAGATTTAAATAAGAGCTTGAGAGACTCAGGGATGGAGTTACACACACTGTGGAACTCCTGAAGGCACAATTCTAGGTGACTTTTGTAGCTCTTGAAGCGGTCCTCCTGGTTCAGGACAGATTGAGCAGATTCTGGGATTTCTATGCCCAGCCTGGTTAGCCATTTGGCTTCATGGATAAGTTCCAGCACTCTGAAAAAGTGTTAACATTAGGTTCAAGTATTTATTCACATGACACAGCAGTTGTGTTGGCTAAAAATATTCTGTTGTCTCCAAAATCATATCCATTTAAGAAATTCATCTCTGTCAAATAACTATCAATAAGATACATCCATGAGGCTAAAGAACCACAAAGCAAGAAATTTTCCAGGCTAGCAAGTCTTACATTATAGACATTTTGCCAAATGTGAGCAGGATTAATTTTTAAGAGTGAAGAGCAGATACTGTACAACAATGACTCCAGACACTGACTAAATGACATTACCAGACAACCAGATTACACTAGAAGTACTAGCAACATCCTTCCATATGGTTTTAAACCTCATGTTAAGCAATGGGAAAGTCTGGCGAGGTAAATTAGTCTTTTCTGATCTAAGTTAGGAGAGTTGAGAACATGCCTCATTTACCCCCTTTTTGTCCACATACCTTTCATCAGCATTAACCACCACCTGCTTGGTCTCTGGGTGATGTACAAACAGAGTGGCTCTGAGTCCATCCCTGGCCTGCTCTATCCTGGACTTCCAGTCACTAAACCACAGACTTTCAAAAGTCACCAAAGCTGTAGCCAGTCTGTTGTAGACTTTACACACTCTGCCAAAGTCTTTGAGCTGCGTAATTGCTTTGTTTTCACGAAAGACCTTCATGGGGTCTTCTATACGTTTGAGCAGCTGTCTGGACCAGTGGATGGCTCCTGCCACTGGAGGAGCATTACGGAGCATCTGAGGGGCATCCTGATATGTATTTCAAAAACATCAATTTTTGATGTACAATACAACAGATACAATTAAGGGACTCTCCAAGAGAATTGGTTTCTGAGTTACACTCAAAGCAGATGAAATATAATACTTTCATGAGGAAATAAGATAAAGCGCTAAAACAAAATTAAATATTAAAGGATCAAACCAGGATAGCAAGTTAATCATAATGATTATGTTAAATTCAGGCCAAAGTGAACAACAATGTAATGAAGACATATTAATGCCTTGCACAGTGTCATTGCTAATTACCTTGTGTTTCTCATACATTTTTGCCACTTCTTCCAAATCTCCCTCATACCAGTTAAACATCTCAACAAATTTCTCACTTATCACAGTTCGGATACCTGGACGGAACATGATTGGTGTAAATCTAGAAAAACAAGAAAAAAAAAAGAAATTTCAAATAATACTTTCTATCACAAGTAAAGATGCCATTTATAAACTAGAAGTCAAAAGGTGCAATGAATATAAACATCACAATTCTATAATAACTAAAAGATTAATTTCAAATTTAATTTATTTAAAAAACATGTCTTGTATAGAACAAATATTATTAGTAGTCTAAGAGGCTGAATACATGCCCTTTAAACACATGACATAAATCACAGGACAATGCTTAGATTGAGACCATATAATACTGAAGCAGTATAATTACCTGGTTATCACTTGTAGCCCCTCTTGTGTTTTCATTTTCCTCATGAACACAGCATTGAGGTAGGCCCCAAGGAACTTCTCCAAGTCTTGCACAGTTAAGAGAAATCCTGTATAAGTTTCTTCAAATTTATCTTTGTCCTGCAAGAAAAGATCACAGAGTTAGTTTAGAGTAAAAACTATCATGGATCAAATATTATACAAACAATGCTCTTCCCTTAACTATACATTATGGCTTCCCTTAACTATACATCATTTTAGTATCCACTTACTTACATGCACTTGATGTTGATTGCCGAATGTAAAAGAACTGAATCTTTTAATTCTTTATTTTAATTGTTCAGCTTTGGAAAACAAGTATGACTATTTATTAGGATTATTACATTCAACTGCAACAAGTCAAATCCTGAAAGTTTTGTGCACTTAGAAACAGTGTATATTTTAGATCAACTGAGATTTGTGAAAAAATCAAATTGGAATATTCTAAATACTCTTTGAGATGATTAAAACTGAATGTGAAGTGCCTTTAAAATAAGAAAATTTTAATAACTATAAGCAAATTTTAATGACAATCTGTAATTGTGCATTTTCTAATTGTGTTTGTGCTTGTAAATCCTGTTTATTTTCATTTTTTTCACTAAAAAGTATGTGTGAGACTTAGGATACTGCTAAAAAATCTGTGGGTGATTTTAGACTACTTTATACTAACATACTAGTGACAAAATAATCTTAAAGTGAGAAAGTGCTTATAAACTTGTTTCAAACTGGAATACTTAAGCTTCTGATCAAAATGCATATCCACAAAGACAATAATATAAGTAAATAAATTAATCAAAAACTTATTTTGAAATTAAAAAAAATATGTCTGCCTTAAAAAAAAAAAAAATCCCCAAACAGAAATCAACTCAACAGCATATTTTGTGTCACAAGAAACCATTTCAAAAATTAAACATAAATACATAACTGAAACTTTATTTCAAAGTAAATAAATGAGAAAATAGCTGCTAACAGATGAAAAAAAAAAGATTAAGTTAACAACTGTGCCCAGTGGTGATGTGCTCTTACCATGGTAGGTGAAGCCCTGTACAGGGCTACCAAATCATTATCAAACTGATATAAAAAAAATAATAAAAACATATTTCAGTAAGTACAGCTAAGCATTCTTTTTGAAAAAATATCATTCCACTACACCATATATGAAAATCTGATTTCATGGATATAAAGACAGTTTTGTTAAAATGAACCACAAAACAACACATGGCGTTAGTTAAATGATACACAAGCTACTATTTGACATTTTAAAGTATGGTAGGATAATAGGACTACAGGACTACATTAACATTGTTTATTAACCAAAAACATGCTTGATCCTTACCTTTGACTCTACATCTAACATAGTCTTTGTAGTCACACTCTCTGCCATGAGTTTGGCCATTTTCTGGGAGTGGTCTCTTACCACAGCAGCCACACTGGGACCCTCTGCAGTCTCTGAGTCTTCTGGGTAATATTGTCCTGAACATAGAGGTAAAATGTGAAAATGTGACTTGACACCAGGAAATGTCTTTTGGATACAAAAGCTAGTAATACCACATCTGAAAGCTGCTGGGCTCAAGTTATAAACCGAAATACTTGCAACAATAACACACTGTTCTTTATCGGTTATGATTCTCAGAGATACTAAGACACTGCTGCACAATATCTGATTAATCCATGTTACCCATAAGATATATTCTTTTGATCCAAATGTCGATACTTTTCAAACCAGCTTCAAAATATTGACCTGGTAACATCTAAATTCACAAAAAATGTTACGTTCCAAGTGCTGTATTCATAGTTATCAGACTGAAATCACATCAACAGAAAAACAGCCAACAGAAGCATAAATTATTGTTAGAATAACATCACATTGTGTTACAACTTACTCAGAATCTTGGCATCTTCCTTGGTCAGCCCCTGTTGCCCCTCTGAGTCATGGCTCTCATCATGATGGCGTCTTGTATGCTTGGGGGTCTGCTTCTCACGGCTGTCGACCATCATAGCAAGCTCCTCCTCCTCATCTTCATCTATCACATTGAGTGGAGGACCACCATGATCACTGGGAGGTTTGTACTTTGAGGGAGATTGGGGCACTAAAATAATGAGGTACAACATTTAAATAATTATGTTAATTTTGGCTCTTTTCAATGCAAAATAAGCATAATGGTAAAGGCATTGGACAAAATTTTCAAACATCTATAAATGCAAAGCATTTCTTTAATAAAAACTAGTGTGCCTGCTATCTTCAACTTTTCACAAGCATGCACACGTGTGCACACACTCACACAAACATACACATATTCACACCCACTTCTATCTAACTGCACATACCATCATCCTGAGACCCAGTGTCTTCATCATCACTGAGATCTCCATCATAAGCCATGTCATCTCTCCTGGGGCGAGGCAGACCATCAGTACTGATCAGCATCCTACAACACAAATTACCATTCACCATTAGGAATGCTTTGGTTCAAATAGACTGTAAGTGTTGAAAGTCACCTGAACATGGATTTAAAACATCGACATCATCTTAAGCTTGTATGAATTATGTTGGGATGAAAAATATTTCAGGTATTTTGGAACTTGAAATATATAAAAGAATTCCAAAACAGGGGTGTCAATAAGCAAAGTATTTTATACAAATAATGTGATTAAAAAAAGATTGCTCAATGATAGGAGTTTGATGTGTATTAGTACAAGTTATTGACTTTACAGCAGAGATTAATACAAATTGAGGTTACAAAAAGCAACAGGAAGTGAGGTTAACTTACTTTTGATATTGTGATAATGTGTTGATCACATCAATCATTTGTCTGATGCGTCCACAGAAGGCATCCATGTGACCTAAGATGGCCTCCTCATCAGCCATGGCGACCCCATGACCTTCATGATCTCCAGCCAATGAGGATGATCTCTTTGAGGGAGGCCCTCCTCCTGGCGTCAATCGTGACCCCTTTGCTTTAGGGCGGCTAAAAAAATTGATTTTTTATTAATTCAAACTTATAACAGTTTCAATTATACCAAACTAATTGATGTTTTTTTCAAGATAAAAACGGAAACTGCTCTGAGGTATGATAGAATAGTACATGTACATATCTTATCCAGGTGATCTGGTGAATGGAAACTTGGTCTCATAGCACTGCAGCAACTGGGCTCCATCTCAGGTAGAGGACTTTACCAACTTTAGCATTACCAACCATCTCATGATATGAATGTAGCTTTAAACCTCTTTAAAATATATATATATATAGAGAGAGAGATTGAATAAATATTTTACAACAGATAAATAGATTAGTGTTTCCTACCTCCCAGATACACTGCCAGGTGGGCCACCTATGCTGCTCATTGAGGGGAAATGTGACAGATTGTGTGCTACTCCCAGGGAGTCTCTGAGAGACCTTAAAGACTCTCGGTATGCACTCTGTAGGGTCAAACAAGCTCTCAATCTGCCATACAAAGTGTCATCTTCTTCTCCACTGGTTTTTGTTGCTCTAGGTCTACCTCTTGAGGCCTGCAATGGAGAAGATACACTGTGTGACAAGCATGCTTAAACTTGAAAAGTCAAAATTTTTAAACATATATTTTAAGTAAAAATACATACACACAGCCTTCTCATTAAGTTCTGGAAAAGAATGTATGCTTTACTCCATCAAAGATAAACTGCAAACAGTCCTTAAAATTTTTTTCTGTTTTGAAGGTTCCACCATGTTTAATTTTTCTAAAATACCTTGAATAAGAAAGACTTTATAATAACCAACACATGTAGGATTTTACCTTTAGTTTACTTTGCACCAGTTCTCTGAGGTGCTTCTGCTGTGGGTCTGTTGTGTTACTGAAGTCTCTGTGTTGTACTTCTAACCTTACTAACTCCCACAGTTCATCCACATCCTCATCACTAACAGTGTTGTCTTTAATGTACTCCTTACATATCAAGACCATCTGGTTGGTAACCTGAAAACAGTATACAAATTGTATATATCACTTGCAAATGACTATGACATGAAAACATTTACACATAAATCAATTAGATATTGTTCACAAATGACTGAAATTTAGATTATCTAAAACAGACAATTTTCAACATGGATGAAAGAAAGAAAGAATGCAGCTAGACGTGTGAAACCCTTTAGCCGTAAGCAGGGTTCAGACAAAAACATTTAGAACAAATTCAAGGGCCACAAAGACTTTTTAGGCGCTAATTCAAGTATTTTTCAGGATGTTTCAAATGCAAATGAGAACTATGTACTGTCATTTATAATTGTACATACCAAAGAAAAAAGAAACATTTTATTCTAAATAAACTGCATATTTTAGCACACTGATGATGAACATCAAAAGAACTTTAATTAATTAAAATTTAAATGATGTTCAAAAAGGGTATTCTACGGAGCTTTGTTAGTATCATATTAACTTTTTTGTATTTTCATTTAAGTTTTATTTTNATTAGTGTTTCCTACCTCCCAGACACACTGCCAGGTGGGCCACCTATGCTGCTCATTGAGGGGAAATGTGACAGATTGTGTGCTACTCCCAGGGAGTCTCTGAGAGACCTCAAAGACTCTCGGTATGCACTCTGTAGGGTCAAACAAGCTCTCAATCTGCCATACAAAGTGTCATCTTCTTCTCCACTGGTTTTTGTTGCTCTAGGTCTACCTCTTGAGGCCTGCAATGGAGAAAATACACATTTATAAGCGTGTGACAAGCATGCTTAAAACTTGAAAAGTCAAAATTTTTAAACATATATTTTAAGTAAAAATACATACACACAGCCTTCTCATTAAGTTCTGGTAAAGAATGTATGCTTTACTCCATCAAAGATAAACTGCAAACAGTCCTTAAATTTTTTTTCTGTTTTGAAGGTTCCACCATGTTTTATTTTTCTACAATGCCTTGAATAAGAAAGACTTTATAATAACCAACACATGCAGGATTTTACCTTTAGTTTACTTTGCACCAGTTCTCTGAGGTGCTTCTGCTGTGGGTCTGTTGTGTTACTGAAGTCTCTGTGTTGTACTTCTAACCTTACTAACTCCCACAGTTCATCCACATCCTCATCACTAACAGTGTTGTCTTTAATGTACTCCTTACATATCAAGACCATCTGGTTGGTAACCTGAAAACAGTATACAAATTGTATATATCATTTGAAAATGACTATGACATGAAATCATTTACACATAAATCCATCAGATATTGTTCACAAATGACTAAAATTAAAATTATCTTAAACAAATGCAATTTTCAACATGGATGAAAGAAAGGAAAAATGCAGCTAGAGGTGTGAAACCCTTTGGCTATAAGCAGGGTTCAGACAGGAACATTAAGAACAAATTCAAGGACAACAAGGACTTTTTAGGCTCTAATTCAAGTATTTTTCAGGATATATTTTGAATGCAAATGGTTAAAACCACAAGATTTGAAATTATTTTTGACAAATAACTTCATCTTCAAATTTAAGAACTTTTTCAAAGGATAAGAATGATGGAATACAAGACCATTTCAAGGCTAATAGCAATTTCAAATTCTTTTGAAGGCCACAAACCAAATTCAAGGTGAAGGGCACTTTTCAAGACTGCATGAACCCAGTATAATGTAGTTACAATTTATAACAATTCTCTTATTCCCAACATTTTATGAATATTTGAATCATCATCCAAAATCATACAAAAACTACCACTAATCAATTTTGTTTCTAATTCAGTAAGCATAGAAACAGTTACTAGCTGGCAATGGTTACCTTTGTGAAGAAGAGTCCAAGGAAGCCTCCCCTTGCATAGAACCTAGAGATAGAGTCCATCTGTTTGATTGTGTTCATCAGTCCTGGTAAAGCTGTGTTCAGCACATTAAATGGTGTGGCATCATTGTACAATTGGTCAATATGCCGCTTCAGTGACTCCAGGTATTTCACTTTGTCCTTGGTTTCATTCATAGCATCTGTGATTCTGAAATTTCAACAATTGTGTTAACATTTTTGTATAAAGTATTTTACATTTTATCGTTATAAAGAGTGTTATGATCTTATTAGCTACTGTTTGAAAAATTCAACAAAATAACAAGTATACTTTAAAGCACCTGCATACAAAAATTTTAACAATTTTGCAACAAGATTATAATTATATGTGTAGATAAAATAATCGGAATTCCTCCTCTCTTATCAATCTCAAGAGCAGGCTTAAACAGAGAAATTATATTAACACAGCCCAAACTTTTTATCTCAATTATGGACAAGTTTTTACCCAGCATCAACTGCTTTCCATTTTTTCAGCAGTCTAGATTTAGCAGTGATGAGAACACCTATGACTGCCTTGCACTCCTTGCCCTTCAACTGCTCTGTGATACTGGTCAGAAGCCTCTGACGCCTGCGCCAGCGGTCAAGCTCAGACAGGGGACCAGCATTAGGATCCATGAACCTATGAAATAAAGAACAATTTGTATCAATACACTTTATTTTTCTCAATGCAACAGAAACCATGATGATAATTTTTAGCCATACTGACATCCTTAAACCAAAAATATACAAAGCTAAATTAAAGCCATCCCATATTCCCAAACCATTTCTAAAAAAAAAAAAAAAAAAATGATAGCGGTTACAAAAAAAGACTGTTGGGATTTCAGTTATGGCAAATAAACTAAACAATATTTAAATATTAAGAACAAAGCACCTTTCATCAGATGTGTCAGTTAGAATCCCTTCTATTGTGCTCATCCAGTCAGTGACCAGTTCTTCATATTCAGCAATAATACTCTGATCCAGGGCAGCAAGTCGGTGTTGCTTGAAATCATTGCTAATAAGGTGCTCAGGTTGCCTTAGCATCTGCAAAGATTTTGGTGAGCAATAATATACACACACTTTGATGATATTTGAAATAATAAAATTATTCCTTAAGTTAATTTGGTTACGTGATTTCACTATGATGTACCTGGTTGAATAAGAAGTTAATGAACAATGGTAAGTAACCCATATCATTCAACATGTAGATTCAAGCTCCATTTTCACATAATGCAATACTTAAAAAGAGGTGAAAAGGTACTCACCAGCTGCTTGGAAGCGTGAACACTAGAGGCCGATTCAGAGAGCGAGTTTTGAAATTTTTCCATATTAGATAACAGCTGAACTTGGCAATCCTCTGTGCAATTACCCCATTCTTTTTGTGCTTTAACCAGTGGAATATAAATATCAGTCAGGAGAGCATTTAAGCACTCTAAAGTTCCAGTCTTCAGTTCTCCACAGTAAACATCTTTCTCGATGCGGGATGCGTCGACCTCTTGTTCTACGTTGTACCGAAGAAAGTACAAAATATTTACACCATCTAAATCCGTATCTTTCAGTGTCGCCAGACTTCTTGTCAAGTGTAACTCTCGTGTGGAAAGCGTCCCTGATGCTGGTTTGTCACTGTAGAAAAACAGCCTGCATAGACCACCCGCATGAAGGAAATCGTTTATTATCTCCATAGTCTCCTCTACGATCAGAAAGTCTTCCAACAAAGTCGGGTTGTCAAACCCCCCAATGTGGAAGCTTTCCTGGATCTTCCCTGCAATCCACCAATGTCTTTCGTCCATGGTGCTATTGAATGTTGTTGAATTATTAGTTTTAATATGTCATTTACACGTTTAGGGTGCTATATTTGAGTATCCGTCGAAAAAAGCTACTGTATGTTTACCGTGCTGCATCCCTCTAACCCCCGCCATTTTGAATGTTGTTGGAAACAGAGTGCCCGGATTTCACAGGCATTAGTAGGCAGATTTTAATAAAAAATACTCATTATTACCAATAATATCAATTAAACATAATAAGATAAAATATTATGATTTATGTAATAAATAATTATTGCATTAAAAATAATTTGATATTATGATGAAAGGGTTACTAATACAAAATGACCACATGCCTGTGAAGTATATTCCCACCTGCAACCACCAGGTGTCTAGGCAGCAAACAAGACGATCCACAGCCAGTGCTTTTTGAAAGGAGTGTATCTTAGTGAAGTTAGTCAAGTGCTGTTCATTCGCTTAACGTTTTGTTTTCTAAGAATAATTAGACTGTTTCAAAATTAAATACTTGTCATATAAACAGCCCCATAAAGACATAACATATGAAAAAAAAAAAAAAAAACAGGATATCCCAAGTGCTAAATTTTTAACTTTAATTTTAATCCAGAATGAGTCAAACTTTTTTATTTTATTTTATTTTATTTTATTTTATTTTACAGATTAAGGGAGTTTTATTTTTAATCTAGTTCCACTGATTAATTATTCATGTAGTAACTATACTGTACACTTGTATACATATGATTTTCTATGAGCTTATGGAAAAGCTTGGACCTAACTAACTCTATTTAGGTCCAAGGGAAAACCAATGCATAAATATATAAATATATAAAAATATATATGTGCCCAGGTAAACGATGTTTAGAAAAAATTATGGCGTAAAAGTGTAAAACGCTAGATGTGCATATGATATGCCACCTCAGCTTCATATTATATGTGCAACGTTGATTGAAGTCCTGGGGACGATTTTTTTATGATTTCCCCTTTATATCGTTCTTTTTTAACCAAGAAAAGTAGTTTCTTCCTTGGTCAAAGTAAGAACTTGTCTTCCCCGAAACCACCCGTTGAACGAATCACTTAAAAAATATTTTCTTGAAGGGAATCCCTTGATAGTTAGTCTAGATCTACGTCATTTGGGGAAACACCGCGTTGCCCGATATGGAGTACGCACACAGTGATGACGTCATTCACAAGCAAGTTGACGTTCACGTCGAAAAACAACACAACTTTTTGTGTTTTCCACAAGATTTTGTGAATATCACCGATTGTTTTTTTACTGGAAGTTGAAGCTGCACAAAAAGTAATGTAGTGTGCTGTTCTCGTCGAAGAGGTGTCTATCAGTAGCTATCATAAATCTAGAAATGAAGAGGAAAATGGCTTCGTCTGATGATTATGATGAAGAAGCTGTGGCTCACAGATTGAACAACGTGAGCTTGGATGAGTCAGGTGGCGTAGAAACCGAGGAAATGGAGCAAGAAACTGACACAGATTTATCAGACCTGCCCACAGCCTTGATTGTGGCAAATCTGGATGAGAGGATATTTGATAATAAAGACGAAAAGGTAACCATCAAGCGTGCTGGGGAATGAGAGATTGGCCAGGCGTGTGTGTATTTATTTGTGGCTTGATCTATCAAATAATCCATGATTTGAGAGTCTACTGAAATGAATAATTGATCGCTACAATATTTTTCTCCAAATATACTAAGAGTGTTGCAGAGTGTTGCAGTGTAATTTCTAAGTTTTCAAATATTTTATATTGTATTTATTTATTTATTTATTTTTTACTGAATAAAATGTAAAAGAAGAAAACTTTCTCCTTTGTGGAGATGTAACAACGCAGACGTGGGCCATTGTTGCATAAGGATGTTGTCATTTTGATTGATGAAAATAAGAACATTAGATTATAATTTTCAAATTGCCACAGAACACTTTGCATAGATTCTTAGCATAATTCATCAGTGCTCCCTCAAGGGATGACTGCTGAAGTGAAACAGACTTCTATGCAAAGATGTCAGAGAAATAGGCTGTGGGAATCAAACAAAAATACACAGCATAATACAAAACACTGTTGCAAAGAAACTGCTAAGTGTAAGCTTATATATATATATATATATATATATATATATATATATATATTTAAATATGGAAAAAAGGGAGGGCTAATTTCTCTGTCAAAATATATAGTAGCAAATAATTACCAATATTTAATTATGCAACAACACCTGGACATACATCAGATATGAGCACTTGTTTAATGCAATAATTTTTCAGTATGATGCATTTTTGGGACTGTGGCCAATTCTCAGTTGCTCTACATGTACATGTTTTCCAATTCTTTTACTAAACTACTAGTATATGTCTTTCCTTGAGCTACCTGTAAGCATGCATCCCCTTCATAAAAAAAATTAAAATAGGATTCTAAAATGTTATGTAATTATGTATTCATTGCTTTCAAGAAGATTAAAAACAGGAGCACATAGCTATGTCCCAAATGTCAGCAGCTGTTACAGGAATTTTGTTGCAACAGGTATCTTATGAAGTAAACTGCATTCATGATCATAACCCAGATTGAGAACTGGCTTTTCATGTCATGTTAACAACAGAAAAAAGTACGTGTATCTTTTGCTTGAGTAAAGAAATTGCGAAATTATTGAATATTTAGAGTGTCTATTATCACTTTTAATGATGGTGCAGTGTTTTGAATTATTCTGATAGTGAACTGCCTTTAGTTAAGTAGTAAGCATTGCATATGTGTTTTACACAAATATTTTCTGTTTTGTTATAATTATTTGTCTCTGGGGTATGGCAGTCACCTCCATGAATAGAATTAAGGAGGAAAGAAGAATAAGCATATATATATATATATATATATATATATATATATATATATATATATATATATATATATATCTATTTACTCTCTCTCTCTCTTTCTCTGTGTATATATATATATATATATATATATATATAGAGAGAGAGAGAGAGAGAGAGAGAGTAAATAGATAAACAAATATATATATATATATATATATATATAGAGAGAGAGAGAGAGAGAGAGAGAGAGAGAGAGAGAATAAATAGATAAACAAAATAAAATAAAATAAATGCATAAAAAAAGAAAGAATGAATTCAATGAGATTATGTGTGCATTATTCAATCAAGTTCATTGCAGAAAGCTTTTGTTCGTCATTTAGGTGGTACTATCAAGCTGCTATATAGTCTAGAATTACAAGAAATATTCCCGGAATTGTAGCCAACACCTGTGATATAATCATTTTGCTTAGCAACATGAGCTTGTTTGTAGTGTTCAGTCTGACCAAGTTCAGGATACACAGCGCTGGCAAGAATATGTGCTCTAGACACTGGAACTGACTTTGGAACAATTAACTGCTGAACACCATACATAATGTAAAGGTGAATGCCAGCTTTAAAGAAAACAATCTTGTTTTAAAAGACAGAGTGGCTCTTGAAGGTTTGCATGACACACATGTCTCAAGTGATTTTCCTTTCCTGTTATGTTTATCTTTATTTTTTCTTGACTATCAGGGGAATCATGTTAACTCTAAACAAAATGTTGAAATTGATGAGATATAAGAAGAGTGGCACACTTAAGTAATCCATTGCCAGTTGTTTTGTGTGCCCAGGTGTACAAGCCATTGAAACTAGTTAAATTTAACCACATCATCTACCATGGGCATATCAATGATAAATAGTACTAAGTGAGTTGAAAATTTAGAAAAGAAGATTGTTGCAAATCTGCTGTTTGTCTAATGACATTTGTCTGGTGAGAGTTATCTCTAAGTTCTAAAGCAAATCCTTTAATTATACACACACATACTAGTACTTACACTGTATACATGTACCTGTGGTGAAAAAGAAGTGCTGTTGGCTTAATGACAATGAAGCTACTGTAGGTGTGTTACAAAATTACTGATCTTCTTGTCAGATATACTGGACTTTCATGAATGTGGTGTATGAGATGAAAATGTCCAATATTGTGCTTTTGCTAAGGGTTGGACTTTAATTTCACTGAACAACTGGATTTATGTAATAGGAAAATTGGATGAAAACGAGTTACTTTTGGTAAATGACGACTTCTTCTCTTCTTGAATCAATATGGAAGCTGCAATCTGATTTTGATATCCATCCTGGTTAACTCTTCCTCAAACTACAAAGATGTCAGTGTTCATTTATTGAGTGAACAGGGTATAAATAAATATGGTTCAGATTGATCTCGAGTTTTGAATGTTACCCAAGAGTGGAAGAGATATATTCACTTTTTTTACCAAATGTATCTCTTTGTTCATGTTTTTACTTTTTGTAGAAGTCCATATTTTGAGAACAGGTGCTGTTACCCTCTTACACACTTATGGATATGCATGTGCATGCACAGGCACACACACACACACACACACACACACACACAACCTGTGTCACAAAACCAGTTTCATAGTAAAATGAGTTTAATGACATTTGATTTGTTGGTGATTTTAAGACAGAAATAAATCCTGAGTAATTCCCTTTTTTCTTTTAGGAAAAATTTGAAGCCATTTTCAAGAATTTTGAGGAAAGTGCCTCATTTCAGTATTTGAAGAGTTTCCGTCGTGTTCGTGTGAACTATTCCTCTCCATTAATTGCTGCAACAGCTAGGATTACATTAGAGCAACTGCAGGTGGAAATTTGTGATAAAGAACTGAAAGTTTATTTTGCTCAGGTATGAAATATTCTGCATAGTCAGATAACAAGCAAATATACAATTTATTGAAAATTTGGTAAGAATAATAACATTAAATTGAATTCATTATATGGAACTCATTTAGATAGCACTTCATATTTTTTAGATTATTTTTTATATTAATTTCTAGACAGACATTGTGCTGTACAATATTCATCATTCAAGCACCAGATAACATTTGTTCCATCATTGATTTTCAGATATATTTTTTCTCAAATAATGGCAATTAAAGCTCAATTTGACCTTTACAGAATAAGACCCAATGTGATAGTTGTTATTAGCATATTTAGCCAAGTATTAAATGAAAATGCTTTTGAAGATAGTAACCTCAAGCTCATTTATAGGCTGTTGAGAGTTACAACACACTCATTTATGACTGACCAATGTACAATGATAAAGTATCCCAATGAAAAGCAGATTTATACATTTCATTGTTTGACTATTTTACCATTTTCTAGTTTTCTTGAAATAGGTAATAAAGACATTTTTCTAAGTCACAGGTGGAAATGTTATCTATTAAAACCATCCAAAGGTGCAATCTCATTATTTTCAAAATAATAGTATTTTTTTTTTCAAATATTAATCCTCATCTTTCATTTTATGGTTTTACAGCCTCCTCCAAAAGAAGATTCTTCTGTTCAGCATTTACAACCACCACTTCCTGACAAAATGTTTTTAATCTCTCCCCCTGCCTCTCCCCCAGTGGGTTGGGAGTCCTGCTATGAGGCAGAGCCAGTGGTCAACTATGATCTTCTTGCTGCAATTGCAAATCTTGCACCAGGTAGGAAACTTGATGATGGTATCGAAGATGGTTTTAAAGTCGAAAAAAAAAAGGATTTTAACAATAACCACCATCTGTTAACCATCACCTTTTATAGACCCTAATATATATAAGAAAAGGTCACATACCAGCTTACTTTTAAGTAATAAGTAATTAAAGTAACAAACTGGTAAAGTTTAACACCCCATTCTCATAGATTAGATCGACCTACATTGGATCGACCTAACTCCCTGGGGGTTCACGCTAAATAGCTGTCAGCCGGGCGGACACGAAAGTTAATTACCCCTTAAAGCTTGTAGTAGGCGGGGACGGACACTTAAGGGGGATTATCTGACAGTAATCTAGTGAGACTCCCCGCGGTGATAGATCGATCTAAAAGTTGTGAGAACAGAGCCTAAGAAGTTACCAAGTGACTTGCTACTCCTATTGTTGTGTCTGTAAATTGGTCCCATAAAATGTTTGTTCTCCTCTGTGGTGCTTTTAAATGACCAATATGGAACATCTTTGAGGGTGGCATATAATTCATGTGTAAGTATTAAAGTACTCCTATTGACTATTAGGAGTGTTAACACATGAATTTCGATCTACTCTGATGACCTCTTCACATTTGCTTGTCAATTCAGAAGTTACTAAAATAGCTGATCAACTACCATTTGAATTTCCATTTTTGAGTGCATTTGGGAATTCAACAATATGTACATACTACATGTAACAGACCTAGGGGGTATTTACACATTAGCCTGTGGTAATATAAGGCTTAAGCAGTTTACTTCAATTTTTGATCAAAACTGTTATTTGTTTCAATACCTGCCATTGTCTAGTTATTTTAAAAAACATTCTGATTTGATCCAACCCAACAGATTAAAAGGTAACTTAAAAATTATTACATCACCAAGAGGATCTCCTGACTCCTTCTACATGTCTTAATTTCAAGTTTTTTGAGAAATCTACCTGACAGTGTAGAACATTGTTTGGCATGAACTTTCTTATCATAATGGGAAGTGGCACATCTAATTTTATGAAAAAAATAAACATATACCATTCAGATTTTTAGACCAGGTGGATTTCTTGAAAGTAACTATCCAGTGTGAAGGTGCATTTAATATGGAGAACATTTGAGATACTTTTGTAGTTCCTTTCCAAAACTTCACTAAGCTTTAAGAATATTGATAGCCAACTTGATGCTTAAAGTAAGATTTTTACACCAAAAATGTTGCTATCATGTCACGTGCAAGATTTGGAAAACTAGTAGAAGTTTTGGTATCAAATTTCAAGGTATTCCTTCCTTTACTGTGGGAATACACACTTGGTAGATGCAAAATAATTGTCTAGCTGCTTCTTTGAGTTAAGTAAATATAATTTTGGTTATGTATTTTAGGTCAGACCCATGAGCTCCATGCTGGGTCAGCGGAGCAGCCTGCCATAGTGGTACATGTGTGTGAAGACCCAGAGGGCTACGGAACCATAGGGAGAGGAGGAGCCAGGATGAAGATTGTACAGACTCGCTGTCCAGACAGAAAAACATGATCAAAGTGATCAAGACTTGTTGGGAATAGTAGTTAAAGAAATCTCTTCATATTTACTTGGGTGCTGAGTCCTCATAAGATGTGTCATTGCCTCAAATTCAGGTGGATACTTCTGCACAATATGAATGTTGAAACTTGAGATGTATACGAGGGATTGAGATGAAGAATGCCTTCTTATCAACAGCATGGCCTTGAAAAGTTTTCACAACTTGGAAAATGCCTTGACAAAAGAGGGAGCTTCAGGACTTCCAAGACACACCAAATTGGAAAGTTTGATTGATAGCTGGAATTTTTGTGCTTTCTGTCCATGTGCTTTCTGTTTTAGGTGCATAAAACAGAAGTAGGAAGAATATAAGACATGGTATGGTGGAAGTATAAACCTTTCAGTTTTTTTTTCTTTTTTAATTCATATTAATACTGTTAGGATACTTAATTTCAGTTTCAAGGGACTTTTAAATTGTATATTACTTGGCCAGTATTCTTTAAGCATTTTTCACAGCTAACTTAGTTAACATATTCTTTGAATCTTGCTTCATCTCAGTAATGTTTCTATGCATGATTATCCCTTTTATGTTATGCCAAATACATTATTATCATCTTTTTTAGTCTCCTTTTCATGTTTCATGCCTGCCATCTGTAGTTGTACACAGCTGTAGTAATTTAAATGATTTTGTTGTTAAATGTTAGAAAATTGCCCATCAAAGCACCATTAAGATATGAAAACTTGATACCACAGGGTATAATTGGCATAAGTATTTAAGTGCAATGAATTAAGTGTCACAATATTGTGTGTTGAGAGACCTGTCTGAATTCTATTATACATGTGTGCATACACATAATTTTCCCCATCAGTAGTTTCTTAGTGAAGTAATTTTTTTCTGGATGGCTTAAATTGCAAAAGGGCGATGGTCACAAAAAAAGAAAAGGTAAAAACATTTAATCACATAACAGAAATGCTTATTTTGATAATGGTTAAATGTAACAGGTAACTATTATCTGGAAATTTTGTCAGCAAATAGTTCTTTCAGTATTTCCAGATCCTGCTCTAAACTATCTAGATTTATGACATGACTTTTACAGTGGTGTTTTATCTTAAATTGTCTGAATGTGAGTGTAGCTTAAGGCTATAAGGAAAAAAAAGGTAAAATGGACTTTGCTTTTAAGGTAAAAGGAAGGTGCTGAAAATGGCTAGGCAGTTTCCTACTATGGTGCTTGTGGAAAGTAGGGAAAAGGGAGTGTTAATTGTCAACATTCAGAATTTTTGTTTATCTTAGGTTACCATGGACAGGATATATCACTTCACTTTTTTTAAATGGTCAGTTTGATTAATTTTTTTACACACCAGTTATAAAATGATGTAAATATCTGGTGTGATACTAAGATATACCGGTAGAATGCATGCTGCCCACACTTAAGATTTACATCATTGGTTAGATACAAATAGGAAGCACTGATATCAACCTTTAAAAGTTAATCGAGCATTTGTATTTGTTTAAGAAGCTAAAAGGTGCATTCTTTGTATATATTTTGATTTTTATAAAAATGCTTAACTGCCAATCTAAATTGTATAAATATATGTATAGATTGGATTGTAATATGTTGATGCTATTAACCATTTGGCAAAATACTAAACATTTGAATAAAAAGTTACAAATATTGAAAGATCTATAAATGGCATATTGA
>NW_019773667.1:39364-63995 GCF_001039355.2 Lingula anatina | reverse complement strand
TATTTTTTTCAAAAGTTAAAAAATTCTTGTTGATTGCATTTTTACAGCTTGTCAAGCACAAAACTGGTGGCTGTGTCCCTTATTTTGTGTATGTGGGGGTCTATACGAATGCGCTTGCTCCAGCTGGTGGTACAATATTCGGAGGCGGTATCGCCTCTCTGATCCTCTAGTTATACATAGTAAATAGGCTAAATCTTTCATGAGTAATAATTGAAGTTAATTATTGATATACTTCTAAGATGGTTGAGGATCTTGATTTCAAAATTTTTTCAGAGAAAGAAAACGTTCTACATCCCCTGGTTTGTGGCTACTGGCTTGCAGTGTTTCTTAATGTTGTTCCAATGTTTTTACATGACTGTAGTTTTGAGTAAGTTCCAAGGGAAGTTTTTTTTTTACATTTGTGTGAAAAAATTGAAATATTATTATAAACCTGAATTATTGTTGTAATAGTATCAAGGAGATTTCTCTGGCACATAATCTTAAATTTTAAAGGAATATCAATTTATATCATACTTAAGTAAACTAGTCTAGTTAAATTTAAGAGATTGGATATGTTGATACATAATGTTACATAATTATGTCAGCTATGTTTTTATAAAGCACTACACTGATGGTTTAATAATTGAAGAGTTCATGAGTTTTCATGAATGTGTGTGTGTGTGTGTGTGTGTGTGATAAGGTTTATTTGGGTGCAAAGCTGAGGGACTGTGGAAGTATTCTATTCACACATACTTGAATGAAGTCAAAAGTAAAAGATGTGCTGGCATGCATTAGGTGTGTGTGTGAAAGTTATCTTCCATAGTTTCTCAATGCAAAGTAAAAGAGATAAACGTGACAAAATGTTATTTCGGCTAGTAATCTGTAATAAATATCTGATTCAAATTGAATAAAGCAACCTTTCTGATTTTGGAACCGAGACAGCAGTTCTGTTGTTTCTGACTCACCGGCGTCGCCTGCTGATATGTGTGTGTGTGTGTGTGAGAGAGAGAGAAGAGAGAAGTTTTTATACCCATTCCCTACCTGTGCCCCCCCTTCTGTTGCCCCTTTACCCCCTTATTATGCCCCAAAACTCCCTTCATTTTCCTGTCTCTGCTCCTTAACTCCTTTAATGTGCCTTATGTATGCCCCTTTCTATGCTCTGAACCCCTTTTCTGTGACCCTGTACTTGAAGACTTGTCCCCCCCCCCCCCCCTCAGGTCCTTGATGGAATATTTGAATATCTGTGTGTAATATGATGTTGTCAATATGAATGTTTATTTCAGCCTCGGCAGGCATAGCATGGACAGTTGCTGTAATTGCAGTACAATTACTCGTGCTGGGCATTTGTGTAAGTATTTATAAGACTAGTGTGCTTTAGACCCTTTTCTTCTGGCTCGGTACCTTTTCCTGTCTCGCACCATTTTGAGAAAGTGACAGATTAATAGTCTGGCTGTTACGTTGGAGAATCACCTAAATGGAGGATCCACGTTCAACACGACCAGTTAACAGGATTGATTTTGATTGGTGTCATGGGTCTTGTGAGAAAAGTTAAAAAACATTTGTTAAATAATAGGACCAGTCAAAGGGAAAACTGCATGTACTGCTCGATGTGAAAGTGGCCTCAATTTGGAGATGGTCGCTTTGTTTGTTACGTAGAGATTGAGGGATCTCAGAGGGACCCCCCTTAAGAACATTCATCTTGCATAGTCATTTTAAACCTTGTGTTCATTATAACAGGCAAGATAAAATGTTCTCCTAGACTCCCCTGTGTTTAACTGTACATTATACATGAATTTTTACCTTTTTTTTTTTTTTTGAAACCTTTGAAACATTTCACCAAATCTATTTTTTCCTCAAGAAAAAGCCATTTTCTCCCACTTACAAATCATTGTACATTTTGATATAAATACTGACATCAGGTACTAGTACTTTTACTGAAAAAAGTTCTTAAAACTATCTTAAAACTCTGAATTGGAAAAGTTACACTAAGCTTTCAGAATATTCAGGCGTAAGAAATATGACTTCAGACATTTTAAAACCTGTATAGTACAGGTTTAATTGTTATTAGACTACGTTGTAATTTTAGATCTATGCCATGGTTTGTGTTGGTATGGACTTAAAATGCATGAACAGAGAACAAAGGGTAAGTGATGATCAACTTCAGTCATTGCTTAAAAAATTTCCAAATTGAACAGGTGATAGAAACATTGACTGCTTTCTGTGGCATGAGCTTTGATATGGTGAATTTTTTTCTAGTTTACATCTTTGGAGATATATTCATCTATTTATCACCAGCAACACAGCTGGGTTTGTAAAAAAAAAAAGAATAATTTCTGATGGTTAGTAGTTGCACTTAGAGACGCACTACTGTTACAGAAGTGAACCAACTTCGACTTTCTTTAAAGAACTGTACACTAGAGAACCCGCATCCACTTCTATTACATGTTGTGATTATGCTATGCTATATTTCAGGCTGGTCAACATGCATTTGTTCCCATGGCACCTGTTGGGGTTGGAGCCAGTGCCCCAGGGGCCTACCCCCAGGGTTACCAGGTGCCCCAGGGGCAGTATCCAGTGGCTTACTATGCAGTCTGCCCCCCAGGGGTGACCACAGGGCCAGCTCCTGCTCCCCCAGCGTACCAGGAGAAGCCCCACCCAGATAATTACCATTAATTCAATCAACTTGGATTTCTTTGTCTTTGCTGCTGTCACAGGAGAAATCTGTGATTCAGCAAAAATTTTGGTTATAATGCACACAATCTACATTGGACCGTTATCAAAAAAATGACTTTTTTTTTTTTTTTTTTTTGTAAAATGTCAACCGCTGTCACTACTTCAAGGTATATCCAAAACTAGAGAAAATTATTATCCACAGGGTCATTTTTGAATTTATTTAAAAATACAATGGAGATTTTGATCTTAAAATTCAAAATTTGATCTTTTGCACAGAGGAAGTTTTAACTGAATTTCCAAACACAAAGGACTGTGTATTGAACCAGATAATGTCATTGTCATCTGGAATAAGATTATTGTCATCCACTCGAAACCCCAAATGAATGGGAGCCTACTGTCTGAAAATGTGTGCACATTTGGTGGTTTTTTGTTTGTTGTAACTCCAACAGGCACACATGTTCAAAGTCAGCCATGAAAGCATATTATTTGGTGTAGCCAAAAGTATTATGTATATGAAAAGGCTATATGCTATTTTTTCATAGGCCGATATTATTCTTTTTCACATGGCATTGTGAGGTATTTCAAATGGTGCATGCAATTTTCATTAAATCTCAGCAGTTAACTGAGCAGACATTATACTTATTATTATACATTTGTAGTCAGTGTGATATATTTTTAAGCTGCATATACTGTTTTTGCTTGTCAGAACTGCATTTAAGAGGCATTTGTTTTTGTTTTGCATGTTAAATGATCTTTTTGACAACTGATTTGTCTGTGTTTTTTATAAATTGGAACTTAAATTAAAATGTTTTCCAGTAGCTTTTTGTCCAATTTATCATATGATAACAGTACAGTGGATTTGGAAAACATTAAAAATATAATTATATATCTATATATATGACAATCAAGTTTTGCATATAAGAAAATATTCTTATGCAATTTAGAAAATTTAATCAGTCATAAAATGATTTTATATTATTAAGAAAAAAATTAGCAACATCATTATCCAGTGAACATTATATTCAAATGTATAGTAAACTTTTTTCACATCTTGGGGTTCTGATTTGCGATGTGCTGCCTTGTGATCAGGCAAGAGGCCACCTCACTCGTTATCTTTCGTTTGTTTCCTTCCTTTTGGGCACATGTTCTTCCCAAAGCATGTGCTCTTTAACACAATAGAAATATGGTGTTTGTTCGGACCTCCTGGCTTCCCAGCTGCTTTAAAAATAAAGAGCATTTGATGTTGAAGGAAGCATTCAGCAGGGTCATTCACATTTCATCCATGTTACATGTGCATGAGTGTTTTATATCATTTTTTTTTTTTTTTTTTTTTTTTTTTTTTTTTTTTTTTTTTTTTTTTTTTAGAAATTAATAGAGATGTGACTTATTTTAGTGAATAAGTCTTAAAGTATGACGTGGGGTCCAGGAAGCCCTCTAGCTGCATCTATCTCAAAAAATTATATTATTTTTGGCTTCAAAAAATTCTGAAATCTGCTGATACTGAGTTTTTCCATGATAGCAGAGAGACCTATAGCATAAAACTGAAAATTATTGGGCAAGCCAGAGTGATGTCAAGGTCAATACTTGAGAGTAAATCCTGTTGTTAAATATATTTTTATTGTGACATTACAGGTTATTTACAAAATTTTAATCTTTTTACTGGAGGTGCTTTCTTCCAAGCATCAAAGCTAAGTTTTTTGTACAACAAATGAACATGGACTTGTTGAACTCACTGTTACAGTATTTAAAAATCTGACATGATAACTTCCTGATAATTGTCAGACTGAACTACTATACATAGTTTCAACAAACTAGACGTATCTTTTACGTTGTTCAGCACATAATTGCATTATTCCCTAATTTTTTTTATTTTAAATATCTTTCCATTTATTGAGCTACATGCACAACTTTACCCACTGCCATGATTATATATTATGTGTTAATAATATGATCCAACATAAGAACTTATCATATCATTTTGATGATATATTAAAATAAATAAATGCTTTTCATTAATACTTTTTGATTTCTTTTGTACCACTTTACTCTCATATCAAGCTAAGATAATTATAACCATGATACTATAATATTATAAATTACTAGTTGTACAATTTCATAATGATGCTTTGATAAAAAAAACTACCAAAATTCCATGCTACAGCTAACGTGTCATTTCAGCATTTATTATAACTGCGAGATTCATGTGAGAACTTTTCAAGCATCTCCAGAGTATAACTATATATTAATTTCATAATGTTAAAACAAAGCAAAACTTTATATGTTACCCAGGACGGAAAGAAATAAGACCATAACATATTGGCATTAAATATCTTTAAGAAAAATATACCAAAATGTTCAAAAAATTAAATTAAGGAAAGATTTCAACAAAAATATTTTATTTGAAAAATAATTACATCACTATTATGTAAGTATTTCAACTAACTTCATATGATATTGAAAACTTGTCAAAATGGACAAAAATTAAACATGAGATGCCCCTTTTCAGCTAAGATATTCAATAATACTTCAGTGAACAGGTGGTGCCCTCTTTTAAACAAAATATCTACTAACACCTAACTGGTTATATGTATATATTAACCGAAGAAGCCAAAACCTGCTTTGACCACTGGTGCCCTCTTTTGGACAAAATACTGACAGTCATCATCTGTAATTACGGACTTCATTGATTTCACTTTTTACACCCATGGGTTTGTCTTTTGGAAACTGTTATATATTCAACAAGTTAATTATACATCCTATATTATATAAGAAACTGATTCCAGCCACCTATGAAACTGATCTTTTTCTGCTGCCATTGCTATTAACATCTTCCATTTTATCACATTTTCACTATTATTCAGTATATATACATAAAAAGCAACATAACCCTTGTGTACAGTTGAAAAATTCAAGTTATTCTGTCATAAAAAATTAATTTTGTTTAAGTATCAGAAAAAGCAACAGACAGCTTGAAAAAAGAGGAAAAAATATCACCAAGTAATATGTAAGTTTTCTAGAAAAAAATGTCAGGTTGTATAACTGTGATATTGTTCTCATATAATTAAATAATATTTTGTATAACTGCAATTTATAGACTTCTTCCATACTAATACATACTGGCTTAAGTCCAGTTTACATAATTAAACAGTGACCTGTGTAATTTAAATCAAGTAAATCTATACAGTCACATAAAACCCCTTTCCATTTAAGCACTAAAAATAATAATAAAAAAAAAATCAACAAAAGTTTATAAAATATCTATCCAGTACAGTACATCAAAAGCAAATCAATAATTTAACAAGTATCGAGAGAAAGAAGGAGAGGGGACAGCAAAAATATATTCCACAACAATAAGTTCCATGTAGTTCTGTAGCATTATAAATGGCATTTTCAGGGAAGAATAAAGAGGGGATGAAGAGGGGCAAAAGCCACCTGTGCGCCACATCTCTGAATTTACTGAATATCTTCATCTAAACTCTCTTTGGTTTGAGAGAGTTGGCAATCGGTGAATTTAGCGTACTATCCGAGTAGTCCAATGCGTTGGCTTCATAAATAGCATCATGGGAAGGTCCAGGGGCGAGAATACTGCTGAGATCTTGACTGGTCTTGTCTCCAACACTGAAGTTACACAAATCAATGAAGAATCCTTATAAAAGTCATATTCTTGTACTCGTAAGTAAGTAATTTCCTCTAAAACATAAGAAATGCCATTCCTGTTTTTAAACAGGTACAAAACTTCATTTAACTGGACTAAAGCATTCTCAATCAAAGCTGATCTGCAGACTAACAGATCTGCTGCGGTCTGAGTTTAAAGCAATCTTTGGCTAATTTTTTCTTTAAAAATAAAAAAAAAAGATTTTTCTTTTTTGGAATAATTACTAAGCCATACCTTTGATATTCACTGTATTTTCTGGGCCAGAAGTTCCTCTCAGGCCAGTGTGTGTGGCAGTAGCACCCTGCCAGGACCAGGAGCACCATCAGCATGGTACCGCTGGAGGTTCCCACTATAATGTACAGGTTGGTGGAGTGCACATGCTCCACACTGCGGGAGGAATGACTTGAGCGAGTGACATCAGACAGCGGTTTGTCTTGTGAATTTTCTGTAAAATTGTAGGATACTAGATTAGGAATTAAACAAATCTTCATCAGTAATTTGTATAAAAAACATGGGTTCATTACAAGATATAATGATCATAATAATAATAATAAAGAAAAGATGTTAATTGTTACCTTTGGTTTGGCACCGTGTACCAACATAGCCTGGAGGGCAGTCACAGAAGAAGCCATTCACTTTATCGTGACATTTGCCGCCATTTTTACAGGGTGACGAGTCACATTCATTGATGTCAATCTCACACTGGTGGCCTGAAATCATAAAATGTTGAACATGGTTGAGTATCATTGTGCATTTTTTAAAATCTTCAATCGCAATGAATGTTGAAATATTTAAGGCTATGTTATGTATTTCAACCCTTCGAGACCCTCCATCTTACAGGTCATGTCTCTTAATCTTTAACTGTCTGAACATTTTAGTTTACGAATTGCATCAAGTTTCCAATACTCACAGCCATCTATAGCATACATTAATGACATGAAATCACGAATGTTTTGATTCAAATACAATTCAAGGTTAATGGGTTAGGAGGAGGGGGGAGGAAGATGCACTCTTTTTAATTTTCCAGGGGCTTTTTTATTTAAAAAGAAAAAAAATCATGCATGAGACAGGGTAAATGCTTCCATCTCTGAAAAAGTTTTAAATGGCCCTTTATTAATATCTTGGTGACAGTTCACTTATTTTCAATTATTATATGAGAACAGCCCCATATCTTTTCGCTGTCATTTTCTAAAAATATCACTGAATGAAAATAAGTTTGGCATTTTCTGCGCTGAGAAAACAACTGGCTAGAATGATGTCATTGTTCTCATCAATAATACATATTAAGAAATCTCAACTTTCTGCAAGAGTGGATAATTGAAAGATTTTCTGTCACTTCTTTTCTGCATTTTTACAACTCATTTCTTCACTCTGCTCTTACAGGAATGCGTGGGCAAAAATTGATGAAAACCGTCAAGTACATAATAGTTCATGAAACCTGACAAGCAGACGATCAAAAGATTTTGGATATGCTGTAGGCAGACAAGTTAACAGGGGCAGCGGCAATTATACCAAATCCACCTATCTTCTGCCCATATCTGGTGGCATGATATGCACACTTTCATCCAAATCCTGAATACAAACCTTGTGCTAAAAGTACTGCCATCTCATTTCAATGTAATTTTTCTTGTATCTGAACAGTATGACTTAACTTGCACCAAAAAATAAAATGCACTCTAGCTGAGCCCCAGAAAAATATGCCAAAGCCTTCATGCTTTACTCAATCACAAATTCATATGGGATATAATCGCAATAGCTGAAATGACATTTTTTTTCAGATTGATTAAAAACATGTCCCTATTGATTGTCCCCTGTAAACTGGTGCTATTATTATCACCATATATCTTCAATGTTGAGACGCCAATATTGGATTAAAATTGATTAGTATTCAACTGGATTGACAGATTCATTACAGGTTAGATGACTACATCTTAGCTGAGTCTCATATTTTTTACCACTGATAACAATCTTAAATACCAATCTTCATAGAACTGAATGCAGGGAAAAAGGCATATCAGTCTATATTACATGTAAACTACGTAATGAATGTAATACATAGTAGATTTATACTCAACTTATTCTTAATATCTGCATATGATTTTTTATAAAATAAAAATAAGATATCATGTGAACACATCTGGGAACTTATGCACAAACTCAGTTACATCCTATTACAGATTATAAAAATTTTGGTATGAAAAATAACAAGTAAAATTAACCAAAACAAACAAAAAAATAAGTATATTAAGTACCTGCAAATCCCGCATGACATTTACAGCTGAAATAATTTCCATGATCAAAACACATGGATCCCTTTTGGCACGGGTTGGGGAAACACAGGTCCACCTGTACAGAAAAGAAAATCAGCATTTTACTGATTTTGACCATCATGTATTGCGTGACCTAAAATGTCTAAGCAATACATCGTACCCTGATCTAGAAACGTATGGCATGGGGCCAATTTTAACATCACAAACTGTAACACCGTAATGTGACAGGCTTTTGCTGTTTATCAGGAGAAATGGTACAAATGTCACAAGGCTTTAACTTGTTGGTGTCAAATTAAAATTGTAGTGTACGCGCACACCCTGTTGATGGTAATACAATTAAATAAGATGCTGAGGTTATAGTGGAATTTTACTCACTTCATATGAGGTATGGTATGAGGCCATGAGAGAGAGAGAGAGTGAGAGAGAGTGAGTTCAGAGAAAGGATAATTTTTGAAAACTCAGCTCAATTTCCCTTGGCTATATTTTCTTTTACATCATTATCAACTGGCCATGGAGAGAGAGAGAGAGAGAGAGAGAGAGATCAGACTATCACCTTCTCAGAACAATCCTTGCCCCTGTATCCTGGCCCACACTCACACTCAAAGTCATTGACTTTGTCTACACAAAACCCAGAGTTCTTACATGGGTTGGACTGGCACTCATTGTACTCGATGTCACAGTGTTTTCCGCCATGACCTGAAATATTGAATACAAATATGATATAGCAGCAATTAATTTATAATCTTCTAACCATTTTATAGAATGTATCTTTTTTAGTAACTCTATGAGCTCAAAGTGTTGCCAAATACTAAGATAATTTTCTTAAGCTAAAAATAAAATTATTAATTAATTTTCTATACAATTTCCTTTACAATTTGTTGAAATATTTGTATTTTGCTTCAATACAAAAGGTACCTGGAATACAAAAGCACTGGTATCCTCCAATTTCGTTCACACATATTCCGTGCTTGCAAGGACTGCTGTCGCATTCATTAATTTCCACCTCGCAATGGTCCCCGCTGTATCCTGGCATGCATGCACATGCATAATTAAGCTCGTTTGGAGTGCATGAGCCATTGTTAGCACATGGTGAACTGTCGCAAGGATTTTCTAACTTATGTTCACATAAATCTCCAATATACCCTAGAAAAAATATGAAACATGATAATGTTCTAACCAGTTTGAAACATAAGTTTTACACTAAGTAACAAAATATATTTTTTAATTGGGCAATAGATCAGACCTTGCTTCAATCTCATAGGATTTTATCCTCTTATGAAAACTAATTCTAATCTTATCCCAGATCAAAAAATGTTTAAAGAACTAGCCTAACCATGTCCTGGCTAAAAGAGAAGGTGAAACAACCAAAGCAGGTGGAGTCGAAACACTTTCATTAACTGTTTGGCAAGAGCTTGCTAGATATATTATTAATGAGGATGCTTATTTCTAAGGGGAAAACTAAGAATTTCTTTACAGGATACCTTTAGGGCAACTGCACCGAAAATGAGTCCCTGTTGGATCATTATGAAGATCTTCGCAGGTGGCATTGTTTTGGCACAGGTTACTGACACATGCGTCTAGATCATCACAGAAATCCCCCGAGAAACCGTGGCAACACCTACATTGATACAGCGCCTGAGGACAAAAGAAAGAGGGTAATTGCTATCACTGTCGCAGTCACAGATAAGAAGTAGCAAATGTGGTCACCCTGGGAATAAAATAAGAAATTAGGATTATGAAATATTTATAGTGATGGATGCAGTTACATCTTGTAATACCTGGGGGATCATCTCACAGACTTTATTTCATCATCATTATTCACACTGCTTTCTCTAGAGGGTTCGACAGTTAATGATTTAATGAGTGCCTCGCCCTTCCCACTACCTCCCCTCCCCTACCCCCCCACACCCCAACACACACACACACACACACACACACACACACACACAGAAAAAAAAAACTCGAGAAGGAGGGTGAAAGATTGGATTTGATTACACCTGCAGGAAAATATAATTTTCCATGACATGTACAGCCACATGAAGCTTCTGTTCCAAAAAGTATGTAACCAAATTTCATTTTATGGAAAAATTAAATGGAACACATACAAAAATACTGATTATCTCAAGTTGCAAACCATTTATCTGCATTTCCTTTCCAACCTGTCCCTCAAAATAAATTATATATATATATATATATATATATATATATATATATATATATATATATATATATATATATATATATATATATCCTTTAATTGTGTTTCATTTGTATCCTCTCTGCCCACCATTCCCTGAAAAAAAATTCAAAAAAGGAAAGAAAACACATCTATCCCTAGATCTCTCTCTGCATGGCTGGTCACACACATCCTATAATTCTCTTGTGTAATTCCCTGCAAATGTTCCTAGAAAATACAGTAATGTAAAGTTAATAGCAAAGAAATCCTTAGAGGCTACACTTGAGGATGAAAGATAGCTACATGAATTGCTTCTGGTATACTCTTGAAAAGATCAAAGAAGATTAAATTGTACCTAATTCATATTACACCAAAAGCTGTAAGCTTTTTTGCAAATTGAACGTGCAACAGTTTTCCGCCAATGATCAAACCATGATATTTAATTTGTTCTTATCTTTCAAACGTGAGTGCTTGTGTGATGCATACACCTCTATTTGACATCAATGTTATACATGCACAACATATTTTGCATGATTTTTCATACTCAGAGTCAACCATCTGTTACTGTACTAGTACCTACTAGACAAAAGCATGGATCATGTGCATGTGTACAGTTGTACATGTATCTCACATGCATACACTCATAAATACATGCACACAAACACATATATAACACACGTTTACACGCAACCATTTTATACATACGCACATGTACACACAACCATTTTATATATACACACGTACACATACGTACACATGTACACATACATGCACACACACGTACACACAGACACACATACCTAGCAGTATAAAGCTCTAACGTTAAGCAACGTGCAACAACAATCTTTGTCCAAAAATATGAGTCAGCACAAGCAAATCAGCCAAATCAACAAATAACATAGCAAAATGACATTTAATACAATGGCTCTATAATCAGAATTAGGAATACAAAAATGGAGATGTATAACTGTGATGATATAAAGCAATGGTTTACCACTTGTGTGATACACTCTCAGTTTTTAATCCACAAGGGAATCATACGACCATTTTCTCAACTTAATGGAGCACAGAAATAATTTTCAAAAACAACACGTCTTTTTCATTTCCAGAAGCACTATGAATAATGTAATACAGATTGAAAAAAAAACAGTATAGTACAAAGTGCATGACTGTTCAAAGTCTGCCAACAAAATTAAGAACCCTCGCTTGCATTTATTTGTCACCGATCTCAGTTTTGCCCTCTGGTATAAAGCCAACTCGTGAACCAGAGGACCCCAGAGATAGCCACACCATCCTGATCATGCAACATTACTCAGTTCCAGTATGACATTTAATCAGTCAGAACTTTATTGTAGAGATCTGGAAGTACGGTAATTACTGGATCTTTTCAGTGGAGTGAAAATTGTGAACTTTACAGATACTGTATTTTAAGTCATTATTTAATCTTAAAATTAGATCATTCTTATAATCCATACTGTCTTGAGTGGTTGCAACAAAATTACAAAACAGGCAATGTGGTCTACTTCTCATTTTTTTGCAAGACTGTTAGCCATTTTAGACTCACAAACTGAAGGCCAAAAGGTTATGTACTAGTAGGTAAACAAGATCATTCTTAGCTGGCAGTGGAACCAAACTCATGGTAAGGGCAGATCAGCCCTGATTGAATGTATTTATTGATGTAGCAGGGCTCGACATAAGCGCCTGTCCGCCTGTCCGGGACAGGTAAAAATTCAGTTCGGACAGGTGAAGTTGCAGGGTTGGCTGTCCGACGGACAGGTCATGTTTTGTGAGAAATTTGGAGCAAAAGTCTTTAAAAAATCATTTTTTGTTGCATACTAACGTCTTTTATTCTCTTCCTAGACGGCATTGAAAAGAGTGACCTACTTTTGGCACAAAACACATGCAGTCGCAAAACGAAGTCTGAGTAAACTTACCGCCAAGTTATGAAAGTGAACACCCTCCAGAACTTCATCAGACAAAATCTATTCACATATCACATACTGAATATTTATTTAGTTCAAAATCTACATGCACTAGTAATAAAGACCGTTCCAAAGACAGAAACTACACAAGTACTGTACTGGGTATAAAGCCAGATTGAACTGGATGAACTGGCTATATCTAGTTTGTTGTCAAGGCAACATACTGCCTGTCAATCAAATACGTTGTATGCTATCTACTCACTATAGAAAGTGAAATCTTTTGGACTGAAGATCTTGTTGAAATGTAGTTTATTTGCCAAAATATAACCTGAAATTATGTATGATGTTTTCTTAAATGACTCTAGCATCACTTATGTTATTTACAGTTAAAAATTAGTGCTGGAATATGATAAATTAACATTGCTGTCATATACCAAAATGATATTGATGTAAGGAAGAAATTGGTAATAACAAATATGAGAATTTAAATAAAAAGAAGGGGAAATTTTTATACTGATTTTATTTAATTCATATATTAAAGAAAAATCAAACACATGATAACCCCTAAAGAAGTTAAATTGTTAACATAAATATAAGTAAAGTATTATAAAATGAATATTATTTAACTTTTCATTGAACTATATTAAAATATTATTAATTTTGAATATTTTAATAAAATTAATTTAACAGTACCCCCTCCCCACTTCCCACTCAGGGTATTTTTTTCCTTAGCTGTTGTTAAACTTCATGTGAATCTGTTATCAAATTGCAGATTTACAATTCGTAGACCCTGTACCCCAAATCCTAGGAGAAGCCCTGATTGGAACTATGTTAAATCAGACTTATATGCAAGATTTAATCTTCACGAGTTCACAAGTATGAAAAAACAATTTTTTATCTGAAAATAAATTCACTTTAAGGTGCATTTTTCCAGCTCATTTGATTGAGTATTTTGGTAATAAATACATTAAATGTATGACTATACATATTAATTTACAAAGTTCTAGGTATGAATAGAAAAAAAAAATATTGGTTTTGTTGGACAGGTTGGTTTGAAAATCGGACAGGTCAAATTTATGACCACCTGTCCGAAGGACAGGTGCTCAAAAAAGTTAGTGTCTAGCCCTGTGTAGTAATCAAGAATTGAATTAAAGGTTTCTATATTGAATATATACAAATACTAAATTGACAATTACAGGCAGTAATAAAATCAATTTGAATCTATAGTCTACCAGTGCTTCTCATACTTCTAAGTAAAAAGACATTAACCTTTTCACAAGACCAATTTTCCCCAAATAGTAAAAGGTGACTAAAATGCACTGTTTGTATTTTCAGTAGAGTGTTTTCATCAGCGCTTTTTTTATCACCACCTTGGAATACTGCCACCAACTAAAACATATTTCATTTGAAAAAGTCCATGAACTCTCAAAAGGATCAGGCAGGGGAGTCTGGTGACTTTCGGGTAATATTATTAATCTTTGTTCACATCTGCATTGTAGTAACCACATTGGATGTGAACTAAATTAAATGCAGTGAAAAAGTGTCGAACAAACAGGGAATTTGGAGCGATGCCTTCATATAATGAACACGTGGAAACCTCTTGCCAAAATAACACAATAATGGTGCTGGGATAAAGTGCCAAACAATAATGGACCCCAATAACCCAATTTTGAAACAAACAACGTAAAGGCAGTGAATTTAATGGCAACCACAACTTGCTAATTAGAACTCTATTTCTGGGGTTACTTTTTTTAAAATCTCTACTGGAAACCCTGCATTGGTTTTGCAAATCTGTTTTGGCTTTGTGACTTAGCTTTGCAATCTACATGTAGCTACTGGCAAATCCAGACTGCCAAAGAAGGAGAAAAGATGACTATAAGTAAGAGTCAAATCAATATCCTATCCCTGCTGCAATTTACATTTTTAAACAATGGTGCAATGTTTATGTGGCAGTCATGATGACAATCCTTTTGACTCCATGATTTTTTTCTTCCCTTCAGTAGCATGGGGTGGACCTACAATTTCGCTTGGAAAAATGTGTGTGCATCAGAGAGATATAGACAGACAGAGAAAGAAAACCCAAGTCCCAAAATAATTTAATCATGAAATTCTAAAAATTTGAAAAATAAGGGACACTGTATGTTTGGAAGGGGGGGGGGGGAGAATGGCCTTTACTACCTCGGAATAAAATCTTATCTAAGAATTTAGGTGTGATTTCTCACAGATTGTTTTTCTATACTGTATACAGGGTCCCAATCCCAAAATTATTCTTCATGCCTCCTATTGCTAGACTTTCAAAGCCAGAAACACATTACCATGATGAAGCAATTAATTTATAGTAACTACATCCCTAACAATATGATCCCAATAGGCTTTAGTATTCACCAATGCAATTATTATTATACCCATGAGCACTGCAGCTTTTACAAGCACTTCAAATACACGAACAAATGGTAATATCCCTATAATATAGGCAGATGGAGTCAGACTCTATTCTAGGGAAAAGCATGTGCTTGCTGTCAATATGTCATTTTATAAACAGTTTGAAGAGAGATGTTTCATATGAAGCACGTATTTCAGAACAATCCAATTCTATCTCTCCAAAAGTCCTAGACATTCTATTTCCACCTTACACATGCAGTTATATTCTGTGATTTTCTTTTATAATGCTCCTTTCTCGAGATTTTAGAATTAAGAAATTAATTTTTTTAAATTTTGTCTGTCTGCTTTTCAATATGTCTGTCTGTCTGTCTGTTTATATGTATGCACACCTGCCTGCCTCTGTGTTTCCATTTTTTGTTCGACTATATGGCATATTTCCCTTCCTCTCCCTCCACTAAAAGTAACTGATTAGGAAAGCAGGCCCGTAGCCAGCAATTTCAAAAGGGGGGTTCTTTTTCTGAAAAAGTAGACCTTTTTCCATAAAAACTTCATGTACCTATATCAAATTTTACCCAGAGTGGACCTTCTCCCAGCAAAAAGGGTGGTTCTTTTGAACCCCCCGAACCCCCCCTGGCTACAGGCCTGGAAAGTCTCTCTCTATTTTCTTTTCTCTCTCTCTCTCTCTCTCTCTCTCTCTCTCTCTCTCTCTCTCAGCCTACCTGTGTCCTATACGTGACACACTGTCCCTGCCCTGAACAGGCAGTGCTGTCCCCTGTTTTGACACAATTCTGGGTCTTCACTGTGACATTCAACCTCAGCCCAAAATCACACTGAAACAGTGGGTCACTTGTCTGAACTGAAATGAAAAAAAAATTATTACTTGATTACATGTATTTTACTCAGTCAGCTTTTTTCAAAGATATAATTTTATGTTTTCATGAGTAATATTTAAAGAGATTACCACAAATAACTGCCCTTTTAAAATCACATATAAGAATAATTTATTAAATTCAAGTATAATTATAATCGCATAATTCTTTTCAAGATTTTCATTATTCCATTGTTTTGATACTACAAAATGTAGAACTTCAACCTCTTGGTCATATAATGAATTATTATTACTTAAATTACAAAAAAAAAAATGCAAATATTAAATTAATTTTCATTTCACCACCAGTCTTAGTTCCATCCCCAAACCATTGACTTTTTTTATCTAATTAGGTACTAATTGCACTTACAGAGACCCCTAAACTCCTAATATGTATTCACCCCATTTAGCAAAGTACACTATGCCTTACCTATCCTAATAAAATGACATTGATTATCCACTGATTGATAGGATTATCAATTTAATTACAGTCATAATTCAACTCTGGTAAATAGCTTCAATGCCCTGATGCTAGGACATGGGAAGGCTAAGAAGTTAAGTACACAAGAACCAACTGTCCAAATTCAGTTGTTTAGAAATATAATTAAGATAATCCAATCCTGTCTGATGGATGTGAATTTAAGACTGCACTGTAGCTGATTTTAATTATAAGAATTTGTAGAGAATTTGCACTTTTCAAAATTCTCCTGTTTATCATAATTTATGAATAAATGGCTCTGTTAATAAATAAATAAATAAATAAATAAATAAATAAATAAATAAATAAATAAATAAATAAAATTTTATAAATAAGCCTATTTCAGCTTCAGCAGACAAGCATTCTTCTCGGACAAATCAAACAGACGGCGATGAAAAAATCAAACATTAACGCTTCAATCTCCTTTCCCTAATTGCTCCCAAAAGGATGGTTTATAGTCTTCACAAAAGCTCCCAGATATACCAAATGACTTCATGTAATAGCCAACATCTAGACAAAAAAAAAGCCAGAAGCAATAGCCTTTTACTTTCATTCTTTTTCTATGATTATTGGCAAGGGTTTAATCTGTAATCTGGTTAACAAATGGACTGACTTATGTCTCTTTACCATGCCAATGGGTGTGTGTGTGTGTGTCGGTCATTACAAGCCTTTTTTAGGCCAGTGTACATCTTCCAGAATGGCTTTACTTCTAGACGAAAACAGATCGCAGCTAGGACAGCTCTGCCTACCTTCATGTACAAATCATTGTCCAATTTTTATTTTATGGATTCAGTTTCACAAAAAGAGCCAAAATCAAAACGTGGTCTATACTTTACAAGAAGATAGGTATAATGAGTACATACATGTTACCAGAAAAAACATGTCATATAAAAAATTACAATAATCATAGTAAAAAAATTAAGGCCCATTTTACATCAATCAGTATATATACAGTACATTAACATGACTGCATATACTTAGCAACACGATTTTTTTACTGCTCTAGTTCACTATGTCTTGCTGCCCTAATTAAGTTAATTAATTGGCCATGTCGAATATGAGGCTCCACATAGGATACTTTTTTAAGTAAAATTGGCACACTAGCTATTGAAATTAAGTAGTCAACCTCTTAAAGAGCAGTGGTCTGAACTGGATCAATTTTAATTTGACTTTTTAATACAATTCTTTAAGTGTACTTCTGTAAGTGAAAAGGGCCAAAAAGTCACAGCTCTTTTGATAACTACATTTTCACCTGTTAATTACCCCTGTTGAAATTGTCAAAGTACCGGTATATGACCCTCAAAAAATATGAAAACAAAGTGACTGTGAAGCAAACATATTCTGAGACATGGCATCAACAGTCAAATTGTATGCTTAAATCATAATTGTCATACAACAAAACCGGAAATAAATTTTTCAGAAGGAAAACCAATTTTATCGATGAAGGAAAGACTTTTCAAAATGTCTTTGAAAAACCTGAAGTATCATCATTGTAGTAATGGCCTCATTTGAATTTTGCAGACTTTTTCAAAGGAAAAGATCCTGTATAGAAAACCACTATTAACAATGGGGGATGTAGTCAGACGGCAAAACAGAATGACTTGTCTGAAGAAAAATCAATTTTTCCTCCGGGAAATGGAGCTGTTTTGCGAGTTAGAGAATTATGGCACAGGATGACGATATGGTATAGATCTTTACTTTGTTATGACTTGAAATGTCACAGGAAATTGAAACTATATGAGAGGATCTCAATAATGAATTTGCCAAGTTTGAAAATTAATTATGGCTTCAATCTAGACGATCACTATTTGATCAGAAGTACTTTTACAATAAAGATTGCCATCCTATATATTTTATCCAGTTTTGATTCTTAATTTTTTCCTTAGTCCCACCAAGGAGTTATAACTCCTTGGTCCCACTTAAATCATACTACTCTGTTAATATAACTTGCACTAATTTTGAAAACTAATCATAGAGGATGACAGTCTACAATGGAAGACCATTTTTATCATGAAAAGCTTTTTAATATTTAAGTAAAATAATTTGCTCCTAAGCAATAACATCCATATGTTCTACTTGCACATTTGTCCCAATTTTGGTACTGTAACAGTATAATCCTAGATATAGATTGATTTTATTCTGCATGCAAGCCTATAGGCTACAATTTCAAAAGGAGGTAAGGGGTCTTTTTCTGAGTATATGTGGACCTTTTTCCCCTCTTAGCTGACCTAACTTTAGAAATGGCATACAGTGCCTAAATCAAATATTTGTTCAGAGCAGATTTTTTTTCCAGCCAGAAGAAGTTTGTTCCTTTCCCCCTTCCCCCTCTCTCCTTCTAGATCTGCCTACAGACCTGGGCTCTGTAACTCGAAAGCATCACGAATTGCAAATAGCATATCACCTTTTTTTTCGAGGCTATTATATGGGGTAAGTATGGGCGAGTTATGGAATTGAGATGCTTGCGCTCGGTCGCAATGCTTATGAGTTACAGGGCCCTGACCAGCTATATATGTATTTTCAAGGTCTTATTTCAAACCTGTGAAGTTTCTAATTGGTACTCGTACTTCCTGTAAGACAACATGTACATGTCTTTCCTATTTCACACTTAGTGCAATATCTTAAAACTTTACTTTCACAATCTAAGAGTTCTAGACCTGTCACCTGTCAAACTGAAATGGCCACTAGCACCTGCAGCTGGGGCCTGTTCTCAAAAAATCTTCAGTCATTTTTTGGGCTAAAATCTTAGCTTACTTAAAATTTACCAACAAAATTGCATTTCAGAAAGAAACTTAATGACGCTTATCTCTTTTTTTGGTCTCTTACACCGTGACTCCTCAAACACATTGTGACAGAATGTCTTGATCGAGGTATTTATTTTCAGCGCTGATGGCACAATAATGTATTGCCCAGGCATAGGCTAGAGGCAGGCTAGAGGCAGGATTTATTTTGAGCTAACCAATTAAAATTATAATTTTAGAGCATGACCAATGTCACAAAGCCGACTTTGTATTATTGGCTATCAAATTTTAGCAGTATAAGTTTAGCCCACAAACTCCAGACTTTCGTGAAACAGTTAGGTCTTTATTTGACAGGAACCAGGACATCAGACTGAAATTCAGAATGTTTAGTGTTACCTGGAAAATAAACTTTGAAGTTTTTGTCTGCTGATGTGCCGTCACTGTAAAATAATTAGACACATGTCAGAAATGTCACAGTATCCTAAATGCAAATAACTTGACAGCATTGTATTTGGAAGAGTTCGAAAATGATACTCCCTCTAAATCCCCGGGCAATCAATTTTGATAATAATTTCCAACTAAATGAATTGCAATGAAGGCAAGGCAATACAATTTATTTGATTAGTCTTAGAACATTTTGTCAGATAGGAAGATTTTTTTTGATCTAGTAAAGAAAAGATAATTGTATTCAGCACAATACCTGTAGAGTCAATCAATCTCGTACAGTTTTTTCATCTAAACAAAAATACAAAAAAAAAAACAAAAAAAAATGGATGACAATTCATTTACAGTATTGACATTTATGAAACCATTTGCATTGATTTATGAAGACGTGAAAATATACCAGGAAATTTGATATCATCTAAAGCCAGGAAATCTGTCTGTGTAACAACAACTCAGTTGAACTCGTTCAATCAAATTAGTTTTCATGGAAAAAAAAGCAAGGATCCATTTACATTAAGCTCATTTACACGTCTAGATTTACATTGTCAACACATATTACTTACAGAGCATCAGTCACTTTCACAACTTATGCTACCCTGTATCATATATTTCAACTTCATGGCATGTGTTACATTTGTCAGTCCAGGTCAGCAGTGTTGTTTGCAATTAAGTCAATGCCCCACAGCACGTCTTCAATCAAATTCAACCCAAGCCAACAGCAATTAGCCTTTCAAATTTGTCATTGTTGTTGTTCTTGTTGTTGTTGTTGTATGTGGACCCACATGTTAATTGCAATCAAGACTGATGATCCATAAGTAATGTTATCTGTGAAATAGGATTTTGACCAATTCTAAGCAAACTTTTAAACAAGACACCTGTAGCTGTGTGGCTGTCCTAACAGGCCCGTAGCCAGCAGTTTCAAAAGGGGGGTTCTTTTTTTGAAAAGTTGGACCTTTTCCCATAAAAACTTCATGCACCTAGATCAAATTTTACCCAGAGTGGACCTTTTCCCAGCAAAGAGGGTGGTTCTTTCGAACCCCCTGAACCCCCCTGGCTACAGGCCTGCCTAAACTATAACATCTGAGAGTTCAAACTGAATAAATACATTGACATTTTTAATCCTTTGCTTTTCAATAGCAAGAGTGCAAGAAAAGCACTGTTAACAGAGCAGCCATAAGTAATGTTATCTGTATAATAGGATTTTGACCAATTCTAAGCAAACTTTTAATCCTCCTGATTCATTAAACTTTTTTTTTTTACTGACATACAAAGACTAAGATCACGGTGTCTTTTAAAAGTTTCTTCTCCTAGCATCTGAATTCAAAGTAAGATGGATATCTTATTCCCCCAGGCACTAATTTCACAGAAGGATGCTAATTTACTTATTTAGTCACCATGTTGCATAAATGCATGTAATTGTCCTCTAGTTGATGTTTTCACAGTATTTTTTTTTCTGTAATCCACTTTGTATTAGTGCAGAGAACCTCCTAATGCGAATGAGTTAAATGTGCATTTGCATGCAATTAACCTTCAATTGATGATTCATGCATTTTTTGACTAGTCCACTTTGCATAAGGATAGTTGTCTACAGAACTTATGGAATATTGTTAACTCACTTAATGCATGTAATTATCCTTTGATTGATGATTTCATATAGTTTTTAGTAAGTACACTTTGTATATAGAACGTAGTTTAGAGAACCTACTAATGTGAACTTATCTTATCCTCAATAAATCATAATCATTTTCATTATAATCATAAATAATGTTGCCATTATAATTTTATTATTATAATCATTATTATTCATGTAATTATGAAAACCTATTTAAATTAAAGGTAATTTCTTTGACTTTTTTAATTATCCTTTAGCCCAAGATACTTGACCATCAGACATCATATCAGTCTACAAGTTTCTGGTCACTTTCCGAAAACATAATATTATGAATTTACCAGCAATCTCCATTATTCTCCCCTTTATGGCTTCTGAAGCCAACAAGTGCAAAATGTACTTCACAGAGTCACTCTGGCTGCTCAAAGAATATTTCTACTGATATGAAAGATCGAGAGGAGGGGTGAAGAAGTATTCATACATGTATGATGTATATATAGTAATTAATATACATTTTTACTTGCAATGTCCTTCATTGGTTGCCCTGAGTTTCTGAGCAAAGAAGAGTCATGCTGATAGTTGGGGTTTAGTTGAAAATGATCTCTGAAACTCGGGGTACCATTGGGCTTGTCTGCATTAAAATGTCCGAAAATTGGTGGTGCATTGCTTGGTAACATCCTATAGATTTCATACTGGCAAACAGAAGAAATTATAAATAGTCCATATTTTGATCTTGCATTGCAATATTAACAACTTTTAAGGAAAGATAAAGGAATGTGAGCAAGATTACATGGCACACACACACACACACACACACACACACTTTTTACAACTGTAATGCTATTACATGTACTGTACTCGATACTTCCTTGTAATCTATAAAATTTTTTTTAATTTGCATTCTTTGTCCTGGGTATACCCTTAAAATTACGGTCCCAAATGGATGCCCCACTCAGTACAGCATCTTTCAACTGCACTGAAATAACCTGTGATATATTCTGTGATTTTTATCTCATGCCAAGCAAACACTTCTGTCCTAATTCCTAAATTGAATTCAGAGAGTTTCCTGAAAATGTCAAAAGCTACAACCGGTACCAGGAGCTTTTAGCCTAGGTGATTAAAAGCCCATGTCTTCGATCAGAGTTGATTTAACCATGTTTGTATCGGGGATTTGCTTCTGTAGGCTTATAAGCTAGGAGTGCCTGAATTATTGATAAAAATTCTGACGTGTATGTCGAGCAAAAAAACAAATGTACTTACTTAGTATCTTCTTCTAATCAAAAATATACATTTATATCATTTGAACACCAAACTGATTTTTTTAATATTCTTGATTCTAGGACTGAGGACATTCACTCATTTATCTAATTAGGTGAACATGAAGTAGCAGGCCCATGTTGTCTCTAAATCAGTTTTTGCCAAAAATAAAATGCGCGGTGTAAATTAAGAGCATGTTTTTAGACAACTTGGCGACTGGTGAACCTAACTCCAAATGATCCCTCTCAGCTGGACATCTGATTGTCGTCAGGTCACCACAGGGAGCAATTCTAATCCATCTGTTGTCCCGCCCACTGCCACCATAGTTGAGCTACCTTTGATTGACTCTCTATGGAAAGGTTAATATAATCAGGCACTTTGACAAGATGCTCGAACAAGTTTCAAAATTGGACGCTTTAGGGTCATTTAAATAATTAAATACGAATTGGACTGAAACAAATCAGCTAGGTCAATTTTTTTCTAATAAAACAGATGTAAAACTTGTAAAATGATGTAAATCTTGAATAAAAGTAGACTGGAATTCTTCTCTTAAATTTTAAAGCAATTTTCAGACTTTTAAGTAAAACAGGCCCCATAATGTCATACAGGAGAAAAAGGGTACTACCCTTAGACAATAGCATATCCTTTCTTTCTCATATGCTAGTTTTTTAATATCTGAATGACATCAGCCAAATAAGTCAAATAATGAACTCATAAAAAATAAGCATTAATGTGAAAAGGATGTGAACAAAAAGCCCTTCAATTTTATATATATTGTAATTCTAAAAAAAAATTCTATTTCCTTGTTGAACAGACTTTTGTTACTAGTAAGTATATCTCAAGGGCCTGTTAAGTGCTCTTTATTCAATGTACAATGAAATTATAAACTGTTACAAGCTTTTTATATAATGAAATTACCACATAATAAACAGATGACTTATGTATCATTTAGCACAGAATCTGCATGCTGAAAAAGAAAATTTAAAAAAGAAAATCATATGGCATAAATTCTTTTTACTAGAACCTTCTTGAAGTAACTAATTGCTCTTATGAGTAAATATTATAAAACCTATAGGTTGTGTTCAACCACTATATTCAGCCCCTAAATGTAAGTAAAATTAAAGGTAAATTGCTATCTGCATTTGAAAATGTCCCACAGTAGCATCTTCTACCTCTACAGATTGTTGGAAGCTACTGATACATATTCCCAATTCAGACCTCAAAGACTATAAAAACCTATCCAAAGATAAAAACAATATGATTATGTCAGTGCCATCAGAACTAATAGTTCGGTAGAAATAAAACCCAATATGAATAATCAAAAGTCTGAGTATACATGATTGACCCATGAGGTTTCCTGGCTTTATGTAAGTTCATATTGATATCATGCACATTACACAGGTCTATGATAAAATCTTCTATTATCAGTCTAAGGTTACTTGTGACCTGTGAAACCAAGCCTGGGGTAGCAACTGGCAATTTTTTCCCTTAGCCAAATCACAACTTTTTATCAATTTTTTCTCCAAATAGATTAAATATGACTAAAACAAGTCAAATCAACCCTATTTTGTTTGGCTAATTTTAGTCAGTTTTAGCATTTGGCTAAATTGGTGAGTGTTAGGACAATGGTATATACTGTCCATGTTAACACTATGTTGGCATTTTGATTGAATTATTTTGAAAAATCAATTTTGACCAAATCAATTAGGTCTCTCAGGAAGAGGCGAGCCACAGAGCACCCACAGGACAATAATTAATACTGGACACAACAAGGAGAAAATTAAATTGACCTCTAAGTGATTGTTGAACAGACAGCTCACGGGATTTGAGTTGTCTTGCTTGCTGTTTCTTTCGGCAAAATCTCTAATTTACATTTGGAAAAGTAAAGAGGCACCAGACAGCGGATGATGCTGGGGGAGGAGGGGAGTTAGGGGGCAAAAATAACTAAGATGGATCAAGGCTAAACAATGCTGGTCGACGACAGTGAATCAAAACCAATAACCAAGCAGACCAACTTAAAAGCAATGCCAACTCATTCCTTGATGGTTTGATATTCTTATTATTTTTCTATCAGTGAACTCATATAAAAATGTTTATATTTAAATCAAAAATGTCCAACAAAAATACAAGCTTTAAATTTTACAATTGTGTTCCTGGTTCATTTAAAGTTGAAAATAAGA
>NW_019773667.1:0-38680 GCF_001039355.2 Lingula anatina | reverse complement strand
TTTTTTTTATCCATTTGCGGAATGATTTTCTAAGCCTCATTACGCTTGCAATAGTCATTTGTGTTACACTAAAAGGACTTCTGACTCATTTAGAAACATAATTTTTGCCGTTTGCTTTGGTTTCCATACATTGTTATGGCAACATATTGGATTTCTTATGTGTTTTTTGCCATTCATCGTACAAATGATGAGAAATTTACTGTGCAATTACTTCCCCCTCATTACACTCACGTTAAAAGTAAAAGTTTTGGATTGTCTAAAACCACTATTTTCATTTCCTGTCGTTGTCTTTCTTCTGATGCTCCTGAAAATATTGAATTCTACTACCTGTTCACTGTTTATTTTGATTATTAGAGAGAAAATTTACCGTGTAATTTTTCAAGCCAAATCACGCCTACTGAGCTCTTTCAACAAAGAAGATCATTAACTGAAAGTATCCTTTTTCAAGGGTTGACAGTTTCATTGATTTCTATATGATACCTTGTCAACATAATGGGTCGCCATATTTGATATGTGGATCCGTTAGCCGCTGTTCTGAATGAGCTCTAGGTGACACTAATAGGGTGTATACCACCAGTTGATCCATGGATTAACTAGTCCACAGATCAAAATGGCGCAAACCTGACGATGGATTCCCGACGTCCAGCAGGGGGAGAGCAATTCAATCTCAGCACACTTACATGTGGATCGCGCCATATTTGATCCTAGGAATTTTTGCCAAAACGTCAACTGGACATGCAGTTGTGGATTTTGTACTTTTATCAAAATGTTGTATGTATTTTCACAATGTTGGTATTTTATTTAGAGCTACAACTTGCCATTTCCAATGCCAAAACTGTGAATTGCTGGTGTTGCAGGGATCTTTCTGTATAGAGGTTTACAATTAAATTTATTGAAAGTTTCCATATGGATGGATAAAAAGGAAAAAAAATTACAGGGACTAAATATATTTGTCCATTTTTACTTCTGAATCATTACATGAGTTCCCTTTGATGGTGCTGAACCTTTGTTCTGGCTGTTTCGTCACTGGAGATTACTAAATTACTCGAGAGTCCCCTGTCTTATTTCCTCAAAATTAATGGTACTTACAAATCAAAATATTTGATGTCCCTCAGTGATGCTAGCTGTTTATCTGGTTATATGTACAAAAACAATGAGAGAAATATCTGTGATTTCCTAAGTTGTTTATCTAAGAGCATTAACTGAACTTGCCTATTAATTACCTGCAGAATAAAGTTGAGATTTCATCTAAATATTTTCTCAGGACACCTGTTTGTTTCTACATGGACTTTGTGTGGGCTTCAAAAGATTTCTTTCTTTTCATTCAAGTATAGATTTCCTTTTGCTTTTCTAAAGCATTCTTCAGGACATTTGAGATCCATCAGGGCCGCGTCCAGATTACTCGAACTGCATCAATTTTGTTCTCATACTTGAAAACCCATAGCTCATCCAGCTATTTTATCTCATAATTTCCGCAAGAACAGTGACAGTAATTACTCGGATTTTTCTCCATTCCTTTATCTTGGAGATTTCCAATTCTGCCTGGGTGACTTCCATTGATTGCTATGGCACATTTGCCTGAACATTAGGTTCTTATCTGTATTCCCCTTGGTACAGGCTATTGAACTCAATCACCGTTTTTCAGTTGCCAAGAGTCCCACTTGAATTGAGTGTCCTGCACCCCATTTCAGTGGTGGACTTGGGTACCCTCTCGTCCACCCCACCCCTCTACCCGCACCCTCTTCCACCCCGTTATTAGCCTTTAATTAACATAAAAAATTGACAAATCATGCTATTACCTAACGTGAAGTCTAAATTTTTTTTAAATTAAAAATCAATTGTTTTATACAGTATTTCAACTTTTTAATTAATTGCCTGATGATTGGCTTACTTTTCATTGCAAGAAAGACGATGAAATTATACTGAGTGCCCAGTTATTTAGATTGCCTAATTATGGTAGCCACTTGAGTAGAGCTGAAACACAATATGTGTCATAAAAATAGGATGCCTTTATCAGAGTCGCAGAAGAACACTTTTATGAAAACAGACTTGAATAGATCTCTGCATAAAACTAATCTCAAGTTACATGGTTACTTCAATAAAGGATGTTTATTCGTGGGAGATAACATTTAACAAGCCCACCGCATTCATCAGGAGAAAAGATCGAAGTTGGAATGAAATGAAATATGTAGAAACCAGTGATTTGTTTTGATAATGCTAATGAGAAGAAATGATGCTGAAATGATATTTGAGAAATGTTCCTGAAGTTAGACTGATGAGACTTTGAGACCCCAACATAAATGGATAGAACAAAACCATGTTTCTTTTCAAATTGAGTTGTTCTAACTCTATTAAGCACATCTCAGCGGGGTATGTGGTTGCAATTTTAGCCTACAGTAAGATGTCACTGTTATTCCGTTGGTAAAAATATGTTACAAAATATGTCTTTAATCATGTATTCAAGAACAGACATCTGTATTTGGAGGACTATAATGATTTTGTTGGTGTGACAGATGATTTGAAAATTGGCAGTATTTTCTCATTTTTCTGGGCTTAATAGATCCATATCCCAAAAGATGCTCCTTAAGCTGATGTAACGCTGTATGAATGCCAATTATATCCTTGCCCACCAATGTGACGTCTACTTGGAAAATCATGTCTGGAGTTCTAGCAGCCTCTATCTGTGCCATCTATCACCTACTTCAAGGAACCAAAAACTGAACAGAATTACTTTCAGTTGATGAAGATGACACTTGACTACAGCAAGTTATACTAACTTATAGACACCGGTGCCAATGTTTTATCAGCTCTTGAAGTAATATTGACGTGCAAAAAGGCAATTTAATATGTTGACACATTATTATTATGTGATAAAGAGTAAAACCATTGTATTTCTGTAAGAAGTTACTGATGAAAGGCTTAATATCATTATTATTATTATTATTTGTTTAATCACTTTTAGTGGGAGGGGTGGAGTGAATAAAACCTGCATAACACTTCTGATTATCTATTATGACTATAATTTGCATGAGATATACCATAATTCCTTGTTTGTCTCCACTGTAAAACCCTTTTCACATCACTTTTTTAAGATGTATAGTCTGTATTGGTTCACTGTGTCAGATTGACAACTAAAAGGTGCATTAAGAACCAGTTGAGCTGCTAGGACTGGAAAAATGGAAGTAATCTCTTCATTATCCTTGTGAAAATTATTACTATAATTGTTATAGCCATTCTAGCAAAAGCAATTTTATAAAACCACCAAGGCAGGGACATCAGAGGATGAATACAAGGTTATCAAAGCAGAAAATGCTTAAAAGGTTTCATATACAGTAATCTAGGACCCACCAAATCTCTAGGCAAGTTATGTGTCTTCTTTAAAAATCACATCTGCCTGATCACAAAAGAAAATATAATCATCCTGATTAAATATATATATGTTTGTGTGCATGTGTGTTTGATAAACGGTCCTGTTCATTTGTGTTGTATAGAACTAGAGAACTTGGAATTGTTTATCATACACATGCTGGTACAGGGACAGTAAATATTCTTAAATTTCAAACACCTAATTTGATCATTCAAATCTTTTTTCTTTTTTATCATAAGCACAAGATTTACAATATTTCACACCAAAAGAATAATTCACATAAAAATCCCTCAGGCCAAGACTGAAAAGTACACTCAGTTATGAACATATTTGAAGCAATCTTTTTGTCTTTTTTAGAATGAGTAAATGAAGAACTGTTTTGGAAAAGAGAAAATTTATGTTCACATTTAGTGAAGAATTGCTATGTGGTGGAGGAGGGAGCAGAAAAAACATGTGCTGCTTTGCTAGAAATCAAAAATTAAGCCAGACTGCTAAAAAAATACATTGCAGCATCATCAGGGGTTCTTTCTTTGTTAAGAATATCAATATTATTAAGGAAGTCAACACCTGACTTTGCGCAAATCTATACAAAGAATACTATCATCTATTATTCAAAATGGTATCATCTGGTGTTTTCATTTTGCTGACTCAAGATTGCCACAGGCATTGTCACATAGATGACATCTCCCATCAATATTTGAATAAAATCATATTATCTTAACATTTAGTTATGGACACCATGAAATTTATTGACGAAAGTTTCTAAGCTTTGTGAGGATAAAAAGATGTCTGCACTCTCACCATTCAAACTGGAATGAATTGCTACAGGTGTATTTCTCTCTCTCTCTCTCTCTTTCTCTCTCTCTCTCTCTCTCTCTCTCACACACACACACACACACACACACACACACATTCTTGCTTAAAAATCAAATGGGCAATTTTCTACTTAATCAAAATTTGAACAAATTCTATCTTCAGTTTATAGGGATTATTATTTATCTCTTTTCATTTGGCTACAGTTTTGCATACATGTAACTTATTAGTACTAGTAAATGTGAAAGGCATCTTTACACAGTCTATGCATACATTATAGGGAATTTATTGTAGCCAAATGCACCACTGCTGTTTTGATTACACACAATGCATAAATATTGACTGAAGTTGAAAATGGAACTTTTTTCCCATTTACAATAGTGAAATATAAAAACTATAGAACATGTATATATTAAATACTGTATATAAGTTTACTTACAGGTCCATACCCCCATTCCACAGTAACTGAAGACCCCTCCATATTGCTCTGCCATCTCTGCGTACCAGGTAATTTTTCATTAAGACACCTTTCTGTCTTATTTCTCGACAACCCCGTGGTTGATGATTCAGTCACTGCTGCTATTGTTGATGGCAAACCCGCTGTAACTGTTGGCACACTGCTTGCTTCTGATTCGGGTAAATGTTTTGGCGTTAGTATTGAAGATATTGTAGTTCTTCTTCTTGTTTCTGTTGTTGTTGTATTTGATACTGATTTTCCTGAGGTTCCTGGCACTGTTGTTGTTGATGTTGTTGTTACTGTTGTTGTTGTTGATGCTGTTGTTGTAGAGCCATCTTGTGTTTGAGCTAAGGCTGTACACAAAAAGATAACAGCTAGGAAAGTCTTCCATGCATCCATATTGCTGGTTGGAGCTTTACTGTTAAAACTTGATCATGGCACGCCCGTCTGAATATTTTGAAAATTCTGAAAAGATAAATAATAATAATATTGCCTATATATTTTTCTTAATATTTATTATTTTAACTTTATTATCATTGTCACAATAATTACCATTATCTTCTCTATCATCAAATTATTCTTATTCATTTTTATTTATTTTTACAAGCTAGTCATAAAACTATTTTCTTATATTTCTTGATTTTTTTCTCTAAAGTGACTGTAATCACTTTAGTGAGCAGAGGTCACCAAGTAGACTTTCAATCTTGTACAAAAGCTCTGTGAAACACCTTGCCATTTGCACTTAATACTTCTGGAGATAAATAATTGATGTGTCAATGATTGAAGTCATCTTAAACATGTTAAGCCTCGGATCTTTTAATCTATTTAGACCCCGGTATTGACTTTTGTATATTGGATTGTATGTTTTATGCATTCAAGTGAGCCTTCATAGGTTGCTATATATTATTTACTATATTTTACATAGGAAGAATTTGTCAAATGGGAATCTGCATCTTTCAGGACTGCTACATATACTTTAATTACTGGTTCTTTTCAATGGGCAAAAATTGTCAAATACCCCGTTCACACTACAGTTGCCAAAATGCGCATTTCTATAATTCGGATTTTTCGTAAGGAATCCGATTCGGTATTGCGTTCACACTCGCTAAGCGAATCCGAATCCCACGTTGAAAATTTCAGGTTAAACTTCCTGTTTTGAACACTCGCGCATGCGCCGCACAGGAAATCTTAAAATATCAACAAAAATTTGTGACGACAAATGCAACTCAAAAGACATTCCAGCATTCTTGAGAAGTATAAGGTGGCAAAATAAGTTTGTTTCCTCATGTTGTAGTGAGTGGTGACCGCCAAATACGTTTGGTGCAATCGCTAAAGTAATAAACCAGCGTTCATAGATACCCGCACTTATCTGCACACATGCGCAGTAAGATCTGTACAGGTGTCGATTCCGGTAAGTTATCCGGATCGCGCTTAGAAATCCACCTCGCTTGCAGGATTTTGAAAATGCGCATTTTCAAAATCCTCTTGCGTTCACACTACTGCATTTATTCGAATTGTGACCTAATTCGCAACTAATCCGGATAACTGAGCGTAGTGTGAACGGGGTAAAACTTTAAGTTACAGTAGTACATGACTTTATAATCTTAAATATTATATTCTATGTGGCATTTGTGGTCCTTTTACTACATAGAACAGAACTACAGAATAGCATGCTTTTTTATTTTGTTGCTACCACTCAACAGGAATGTTATACTGTTAAGAAATTGTGAGTTAAAATGTAATAACTGTAAAATTAACAATATCTCCCCATTGAAAAAGTGGAGTAATTACCGTAGCTGTTATTTGCGCACATTCTCTCTCTCTCTTTCTCTCTCTCTCTCTCTCTCTCTCTTACAACAGTTGAAATAACCCAAAAACCACAACTACGTCAGACTAAGTGCTTATCACACAAGATAATTTTATTGATAATCAGATTGGTGACAGCGTCATCAAGTGCATGCTGCTTCTTTATTTTCATATCAACACGATATTTAGAAAGTATAAAATACTGTCTATAATTAAACTTAATTTATATCGTCCTCGGCTCAGACTTAGATGCAATGACTAAAGTGAAAGTCAAACTTCACCAGGGAAGTTTAATCGATAGTCACACCCTCTTGGCGACTATAAAACATTCTTCCGTCGGAGAGACATGAGCAATAAATCGAATTTGAATTGAAATCAATCTATTTGGATGAATGTAAATATAAAACGATTACTGTGCTTTTTTTTCTGTGATAGGGCTTCAGCAAACCCACTCCAGAAGTTTTACCGGCTTTACTAAGTTAGCTTATACTAAAGTTGGTGCACTTACCTCTCTATGTGGTTGCATCGATCTTCGAGCTCTTGAATGATTCAAACTTTCAGCACAGCAACTAACAAGCTTGGACCCAAGCTCCCATACTGGATGACCTACTTTTCAGATAACCGCTTTCCCTCCCTCTACACCACAATAAATATTCTATTCTTTATCCTAAAAGAACACTGTATTGACCAAATCACTCATCAAAACTTTGTTTCTATAATAATTTACTCATTGATATAATTCGAAATATAAAAAGAACCGATATCTTCATTAGTATTGACCAAAGATCTAACAAAGGCGTACGGATGGGGTAGAAATGATGTATTCCACCATAACAGGTGGTTGAAATGTCACACATTGCGACAGTTGCAACTTATAAGCTGTAAAAAGAGCGCAATGGCCATCAGTGCGTTAGAGACTCATTGCGAGAGGCCCTAGCTCACACTTTTTCCCCGACTGTTTAGAGGTCTCCAAAATAATAAGGTATTTGAAAGATAATATAATTGAACTTTACTATGGAGCAGCGGGAACTTTTTTTGCCATCACGGAAAACAATTTTAACTTTAATCAATATTAAAATACTGTCTTATTGACCTTCTTTAACAAGCTTTTCAACTTCGTTTTCAATTTCAAACGTAGAGCTATTGGATCAGGTCTTTGAGTGGATGAGGCCTACTACTATTGGCAGAAGAAACAATGTAGTTTGACTGCACTTTTTACAATAAAATATGATTGCCTTGTCTAGAAGTGTGTTACACAGCTGTATGTAATATCATTTGCTGCGCTTTTGAATCACATCTCGAAAATCCCGGAATCTTTTTACTCACATCCTTTCTTTTCTTGCTGTGAAATTTCGGCTTTGGATAAGCAGACTCTATCAAAGTTGTTTCCGCTTGTTTTCATGTAAAATTGCCTTTTATACTACGCAACAAAATCTCGAATTTTGTTGCAGAACACAAGAAGTAGTACAGCAGTGGCAGTGTGACGGATTGTAACGCAAGCACTTCTATTCTACGGGTTGGCGCCTGAAACGTCAAAACTCGATCGACGAATCTCGCTGACAAAACGTCTCAAGTGTGACGATAGATGCACCTTCCTGAGAATAAGTGCGTATATCAGGATTCTTTTTTTTTTTTTTTTTTACCTATGTATTATACCGTTGAAAATTCATACTAAAATCTCGAAAATCCCGGAATCTTATGCATTTTCTCTTCACATGAACAGAAGGTAGTGACCACAGTCCACGGAAAATAAAATAATCAATTCACAAATCACAGTAAATAAAACTTTTATTCAATCTCTTTGAAAGTACAGGAAATACGAGTGGAAAATTACGAATCACCGGGTAGAAAGATGAGTCAGGTATGGGATTCGTCAGTCGTCACGGTTCTCGTTAAATAATATGAACCTTTAAGGCATCTCGGGTAAATAAAAAGTAGCTTTTGGAGGTAACGTCACATCACACCAGGAAGTGATTTTAAACTCATCTTAGATAAATCCAATTTTTTCTGAGAATAACGGATTTTCTTTATTTGTACAACAGTTAAAAAGTCAGGAAGAAGCTTAGGTGTCCCGTAAATATTCTTTATAATAACAATGAAATAATGCCTACTACCAAGAAGCAATTTAAACCCCATTCTATCTTTCTTTTTTTTTCTAGGAAAACATTGCTTTGGATAAACAAACTCTGTTCAACAACAGCTATTTGACTGTGGCGGAAGAGATGTCCAAACCTGATATCAACTCCCCCAATATACTATAAAATTATGAAGAGTATGCGCTTTTGGCATTTGCAGACAGATTCCAGTGCTTAGAAACCAAACAGGCGAGAGAACTATTCCCTAAGCATGGGTAAAGTCGCTAATTCGAGCCGATGACATAACAGCAGCATTTTTGTGGACGAAAACTGAGTTATGTTTATGATATTGCGATTGTGATGAATCTGTATGGTACACTGTATAAAGATATCTAGGTTTATTTACAGTGCATGTATTTGCAAATACACAGGCAATGCGCCAATTGTATTATTATCATTATTATTATTATTATTATTATTATTATTGAAAACAAAAATAGTGAGATGCTGTATTTGCTGTAGTTTCAGCTATTAGCTGCAATGGCAAACTTCCCAAGAACCTTCGTCTTGCTAGCCGTGGCCTTGACGTGCACGGCCTACGAGATGTACGCCCCCAACGGAGGCCTTTGGGGTAGTTGAACTACTCGCAAAATGTGCCCTCTGCGGAAAGTGAAGGGATTTCAGTTGAGGGTGGAGGCCCCGATAGGGCGAGGTGAGATATATGAAATTTACTATAAATTTAATTACAGTATATACAATATAATCGAAGAAATATTTCATTATATTTGCTCATCAGAAAGTAAAAGGGGTTTAATTTAAAGTATACTGAAAATGGCCAAAGTAATATGTGTGTGTGTGTGTGAGTGTGTGAATATCATGCAGGCCACCTGTCGTGCCCCATTCAGACTTTTGAAATGATAAATACGCTCACACAAAAGCACCTAATGTAAAAACAAAGCCTTATACGTCATTTAGATCCATTTCATCACGGAGATCAGGTTACTACATGAAAAATGATACTTCGGGCTGTGTTTTCCGTGTTAATTAAAGGTGCTGGATTGTTATTCAAATTTAGGAAAGAGAGCATTTCAATTACCATGCTCTTATTTTTTCTGTTAACAATCACTGTTTATGAGTATCATCGTCGAATCTGAGAATGGGTTTTGCCGTTTAAAGACATAAAATCTGTTCATTTCCTTGCAGAAAATTGTCCCTGTTGCTCACCCTGAGCTTCAGAGCTAACTTGACACTAACCTTTTCACTGTAGCCTATCTCCATCGTGTCAAGTAACCTCTGACCAGATTCGATTGCCTCCGCCGCCCGCCAATCAAATTTAAAAGCCCGCACTCAATGACTCATTAAACGATCTAGCCAATGAACGCGAACGAGTCAAAGCGCGCTTTGTTCAAATCCGGACCAATCAAAGATAAGGCTGAATATCAGGGACTTGCCGTAACCTGTGGGCAGCACGCAAATAACATCGTCTCTCAGTAGATAATGATGCAGGGCCTCAAACTGCTAGACCCTATGGTTTCAATTCCGATTTACTCATATTTTGCAAAGAATCAAGAGATAACTTAACACATTCTTTTTCGTAGTCACTCGCCTTGCTTTCTTTGTGTACGGTAATACACTCGGAACTACTCGGATGTCTCCGCACTCGACAATAACTTTGTTGTTAGTATGGAGCTTGCGGAATCAGCCGAGGATTGCCGATTGACGGTCAACCAATCAGCGTTTTCACCAAACTTTGGTGAAAATTTTTGAAACATGGATTTGATTGGCTTATATAAACTAGGTCAAACTATTTTCGTCAGAGGTTACTTGACACGATGGAGATAGGCTACAGTGAAAAGGTTAGTGTCAAGTTAGCTCTGAAGCTCAGGGTGCTGTTGCTTTGCTGTCGATAAATTATTTCAACATACAAACGAAAATTAACCAAGTTGTATATGTACGTATAGGCCTAGGTGAACTGTATGTTTTAAAATTCATCAGTTATCGGACTTAATCAGTAGGCCTATATGGCAGTTTCCTATAATTGTAAGCAAACTGTAGTGCACATTTCCGTTTCTCATTTTAGGTGATGATACAGCTCTAAATGCAATCGCTCTTTTATGCAAGGGACACCTGTCTGTTAGTGCTCATGGTGGAGTTTGGGGTTCGTGGGGACGGGCAGTGTATTGTCCAGGCAACAGGTAGTAATTTATATCTCTATTTTTTGTAGTACCATATCCAGTAGTCATGTATCAACAATGGATAGTACTATTCGTAGTTTAAATCCGCCAATAGATTGGCTGACAGAGAGACAGTGCAAGCAAAAAGAATTAATGGCTCCAAGAAGAAATATATACAGGCGAAGGGTGGAGCTGACGCGATTAAAAGACATTCTATGCGGAATTTATCCGTCAAATCGAATTTTCCTTTAAAGTAAACAGTCTGTTCCGACCACAAATCATTACTCGACCAGTCCCTACACTTAGATGCGATGTTTTATAACATTTCTGATAAATAATTAGTTGTAAATTACTGATCAGTCACTTACATCGTCACGGCTTGCTGTGCATTTTAGAAGAAAATACCAAAAAATCATTTATGGGGCTAAATGATTTTGAGACAAGAACATATCTATAATCTCGACTCGGGCTGCTGCAAGCCTACATTAAAACTCTTATACCAGGTCCTTCGATCTGATAACCATTGCCAGTGTTGAATCTAAGATCTTCCGTTTATTAGATCTTAGGTTGAATCTAATAAATCCCCTATCTTTACAGTTACGTGGTTGGGTTCCGCCTGAAGGTTGAGGGCCGCCAGGGCCGCGGTGATGACACGGCCGCGAATGATCTACAGTTGAAATGCAGTGACGGTGCAGTCATCAGCTCCAGTAATGGAGGTCCTTGGGGGTCGTGGGGGATGTTTGAAGCGGGGGATGTTTGAAGTGGGGGATGTTTGAAGCTCCCATTGGCAGAGGCGATGACACTGCACTTAACAGTGTCGCCTTCGAGTGCTGTTAATAGAGAACCGGACCTTTGCTTATCGATTTTCCATTCGATGGCATAAATATTTAAGTTTGAATTCAGAATTACTCTGTCATCTTTAATTGCATATTTTTTTCTGTCACTTTTTACTCAAAGTATAGTGGGCCACTTGCTAAGATATAGTCAAAGAAATTGATTTTGATCGCAAACTTTACCCCAACTTCAAGTACCCTAAACAAACATGTACATTTTTTAAGACACTGTACACTATAGAACCGTTTTGCAGAACATATTTCAATCTCCTCGCTTTTTGACGTGTTTCTGCAAATAACTGTAAGTGCGTTTTATTCACAAGTTAAATACTAAACAGCAACCAATACCAAAACTTGAATTATCATGATGCAAGAAGCAACATGTTGATGATATTCGTGCATATGTAGATTTAACTTGGATGGAAAATAAACAATCTAGAAAATAAGATGGTTGTTCATTACTCTTGATAAAAAAGGTGAGAAAAAGGGAGAGGGAGGGGGAGAGAGAAAGAGCATGTTTATGCGAAAATCTAAAAAAAAACAAAAACAAAACAAAAAAGAACAGTTCCTGTAAAAACCTTACTTATTTTATTTATCCTTGAGAAAATGTAGAAAAGTAAGTGTTTATTTTTAATATACTTACTCAAAATCCTGACAAAGATAGGCCAGTAAAAAAATGCTTAATAGTTGGCATTTACATCTGAACCTCCTATCCCCCTTCCTCCACTTTGTAAATAATTCAGATAGCTCTAAAGCATCGTGGAACGGAACAGTTTAATGACCTATAAAAGAACTTTCCCTATTTGGCTATCAAATAGTTGAATGTCAATAAATAAACTTTTTATTGCCATTGCGTGAGAGAGTAAAATTGTATGTCTTACTCATGAAAATAGAATAAATGCAATTACTCTTCATAAAAAGATGTATTTATATCACACATAAACGGCACAAAGTAAACATGATCACTTTCATATACTCAGTGTCAACCGATAAATAAGCAACAATGCATGTGATAATTTTTTTACATTTGATTTTTACATAAACTATCCACAAATATAGTTTAAAAGATCGACATCGACCAAGGCACTTCAATTACAAAAGTTTGAAACTGCTTGCTTGCTTGTGCCACGAAAAAAAAACGAGATTCTTTAAATAATCAATGTATTATTACTAGAAATTCAACGGAAGTTTCCAAGGTACATACGAAATTTTGCTTGGGATGCATCCCAAAAATTACCTGTATGCTACTTAGCATCTAGCAAATAATGTACAAAAGGCTCAAAGAATGAGATAAAAAAGGTTTTAAAATATGAAAGAATTTTCTCAAATCTCGCTGAGTGCTAATACTACATGTTTGACACTTTCCACGTTCGGGTGGTTTTTCGTCTGGTATACCACAAGATGGTTATTTGTCCCACTCAAAACTTTTAAAGTTTATAAAAATATAATTATAAATAAATATTATATTCATAGTCATAAGGAAGGCGTCTTTAGAAAATGGGAATCCGAACTGCTCCATTGCAAACCGAATTATATCACTTAAACGTTGTTCAAGGGCAGGAGAGACTCGACCCTCTTTAAAATCTATCTCCAGCTTCTTCCTTCTCGAAAAAGGAAGGCGTATTTACTCCAAAATTCACCCTTTCAGAGATTGGAAGATTTACCTTTTGCCTTCGTCATTAGAACCTAAAGGTCAACTGTTTAAAGTAATGGCGGTATTGCCTGATGCATTTAAACACATGCAGTTCAAATAGTGGAATCCTTGAATCTTCAAACTCAGACAGTACGTTGTTTTCTTCCACCAAAAGATGAGTAAAACAATGATAAAACCAAAATTTCTTTCTATAATGCATTGTATGCCCTACGTCTGAGACAAATGGCCTCATGTAGTCAAGTATTCACATCACACGCGGTCACCAGAGTGTTCTTCGTACGGCGGTGGCATTTGGTTCTGATCATGCTCCGAACTCCTTGAGGCATACCTCTGACCACGGAACCCGTGTTTTGGATACTCTGGCGTGGGGCGTTCCCCGAGAGGGTACTCGTAGCCCTTGTTTGAGGTCCCCTTCTTTTGGCTTCCCTCACGTGCGTGAGACTATAAGAATATAGAAAGAAAATGCACGGCGTTTTAAGGCTATAAGAGAATGGCATACACAGCAGTGATGTTGGTTGATGTTTAAGAAATTGCCGTGAGACATTCTAAAAACTGAGACGCATTACAAGTGACTCCTGAAACGTCGTTTCTGTTAAAAGGTTAGAACAGTTTAGAGCCTTGCAGAGAATTAGCTAGAGATATATCCTTGAAAGTTAAGCTAAACAAACCCCAGTTATCCTGGTAGGGGGTACTTGAAACACAGAGTGACTTTTTGAAGATTTTCGTTTTGACCAATTTGGTCCAAAGGGTTTCATTGGCATCAGCGGTATGATTTACCTTTCGAGATCGAGAGCGTTCGTGGGGTGCATCCTTTCCCTTCCTGAGTAACTTAAAGTAAAACCCCACGCACAGTAATGCATAGATCTGAAAATAAATACATACATATTTGATAAATAATTGATTGACCTTTGATTTCACGGCAATTGGATTGATTGTTTAGACTATCGGGGTTGTCGTCTTGTGGGTTTGGTGAAGCTCAATTGTGCTATAGAATACTTATTATTTATTAATTATCTAATAAGGTGAAAGTACATTTGTACAACAACTATAACCTAGCCATATATTCTATAACTACGAATGATAATTTATAAATATAAAATGATTACACAGAGATTGAAATTCAGACAACATTATAGTCCTGGTATATATAATTAATCACTTCATATGACTTTGGTGGTAAGATTAGTTCTTACTTGCATTGCTGCCTATTTTAACAGAATGAGCCACATTTTTATGGCACGTCGTTGTAAAAGATATTTAATTTGAATTGTTCGATTGCAGTTCTTTTCGTGTCCAATAATATTATACGGACGTTCCCTGGGTGCTTTTCAAAATTGGGACGTTTTAGGAAAACAAGTTTTATTTCTCCCTCTGGGGTAACAGAAAAAGATTTCTTAATAACGATTACCTCATAGCTGGGAAAAATCTGACAAAATTATGACAGTCGACTTTTTTTCTAAAAATTTTAATGGTGGTAGACGGTACAACAGGGAGGTTTACAAGACGACGACATTCGGTAGTGAAGAAAATTTTCACTTACGTTTGACGATATTAGCACGAGGAAAATGCAGATTGTTATTATTCCCCATATGACGCTCACTGAAAAGAAACGCATTTGAGATTTTTAATATGGGATTATTAATATTATTATTTGCCATACCAAGCACATCGAAAAAAATGGAGTTATGATATTTCATATCACAATCACAGTAATAGAAGTTGTTCAATATACAACGAAGCCATGCCATAAATATAGGACTATAGCAACACATGAATATGATCTTCACTTTTCACATCCTCATTTATGCAAATAATATTCAGACACCATATATATATAATAACGAAAGATGCATTGAATTTCCTGATAGCTTTCTTTAGTAATAACGAATTAACAGAAATAAGAAATGAACGGATGGATTAACCAGATATACAATTTTTGACGTGTTTCATTATAGGAATTACTTACCGTACATGAAATACATGATGCAGTCGCCGATATAGGCCAATGAGATGATCACAGTCGTAATAACCCATGGAAGAAACAGCCAAGGGTTCTTGTTTTTCTTTTTGGAAAAAAAATTAAAATATTCTGATCAAAATGTTATGAATAAATAATGCGTTTTCAAGTAATTTGTAGGAAGCATTTTATATATCATGAGCAATATTGTTTTTGACATTGAGCAATGGAAACATAGTAATAAGCATAGCAGACGCATTATGCATAGCGACAATCATAAAAAAACTTAAACTTTGACAGAACTATAAACATGTAAATACTCTATTCCATTTTAACATTTCTTATATACCGGGTATTCTAACATATACATTTAAAAAAAAAACGTTTCCTTACCATACAAACGCCAAAGAAGAGTATGCCGGAGGTGAGAAGCCATATCACAGCCAGGACTATGATACAGGTGAGGTACCCTGTCAGTGGGGCGTAGTGATTGGAGACTGTGTATCCTCTCAGGTAGTAGGCCAGATGGCTCGTGTATTCTGTAAGTGGGAATTTCAACTAGATTTTCAGGGTGTCTGTATGTCTGGCATGCAATAACTATGGTGCTCTCTCTCTCTCTCTCTCTCTCTCTCTCTGTGTGTGTGTGTGTGATACATTTAAGTACGTGTATTTCATAATGCGAACAACAGTCTCAATTTAGTATATTTAACGAATCAAATGGCTACAAATCAGAGTGAATTAAATGTCTGTTTACCTACCCCATAAATTAAACGCATCAATCCCTATCATCACACAACTCCATATCTGCAAATATAATATAATATAATATAATATAATATAATATAATATAATATAATATAAATAGGGCACTAAATTAATGCAACATTTTCCTCGTCATTTTTCTCGTGCAGTCTTCATTATACTGTCCTCATTATACATGTAACAAGTATTCATTTCGAAAGTAGTATCCGGGTAGAAAGTGACGTTATCCCCTATATAGGGGAATCACGCCATTCATATCCTGATTTATGAAATTGTTGTTTTTTTTGTTGATGAAGCCATGAACAAACCATATATATTTTTCAAATGTTTTTTCTCTCTCTCTCTCCACATCTCCCCCCCCCCCCACTCTCTCTCTCTCTCTCTCTCTCTCTCTCTCTCTCTCTCTCTCTCTCTCTCTCTCTCTCTCTCTGACCCAGACACTGACCCTGTACACTGCATTTGTCACTATTTACGTCGGAGCGTTTCCACATCCTCGAGTATGGATACGGCTTATTAATTTTCCCTCTATGAGCAGGTGACACGCTTTAATATCTGCTTTATACACGAAACCTGCATGTCTTAAACACACAGTACGCGTGCCACTGTGATATGTGACCTAACGTCTTACTGTGTTATCTATTATGCAGTCAGTAAATATTTCCCTAGACAAATGTTGAATTAGGTATCAAGGCTTCTAGGTACGGAGAGAGCAATTAATGGCCACTTATCTTCTTAACACTTGTATAAGTACATGTATTGAGCGAAAAATCGCAGGGTGACTCCGATTTTGACTTAACCCTGTCTATTGGCTTGTACATTGTGGTACTACATATAGAAACAAGCTCTATCCTCTATAGAACTATAAAACAAAACACGTCGACTGATATGAAACCCATAATCACACTGACAGGCTAAGAATACCAGGGGAGAATATATAGATGCACTGTTTTTCACTATCGTGTCTCAGATATGTGAATCCTTTGGATATTTATAATGAACGATTCTTCTAATACACCTTCAGTGTCAGCGCTAAGCCCCGACTTTCATGTTACGAATAAAGCTTGTCTCGTCATCATTGTCATTATCATCCCTATCACACTAAATATATGACACTCAGGGTACTTACCGACGACCACACCCCTGATGCGATGGTGCCCTGGCGAAGGTTCAGGCATCCCAGACACGTGTCCATCACCATGGTGACCTGAAGATCTTTGGCTAATCCCACAATTTGTTTCTGTTCCAATTCAAATGACAACGGTCGCTGGTTACATAGTTTCTAGTGGCGTTTTATAACCCACCTGTTGTTGTCAGCGATCAGGCTTTAAGATGTATTTCGATATTCATAAGACAGAAGACGCTTGGATTACATATTCAGGATTCATAAGTATATTATTGCTTTCATGCGATGAGATTCCTTTCCAATTACTGGGGCATATATATATTAACAATCCACTGGGTTTATCAGGTATTGGTAGTAACAGCTGTTATATAGTCCCACATGCCCGCGTCTCGCTGACACAAGTCGTTGATGGCTCTTCTATGTACTTGAAATGCTTGACATTGATAACCTATAGGTTGGATGAATACCGGTCTGTAGTTGTTCAGCAGTTTTAACGACCGACTCTTAAAGATACATGTACTCGTACCTGCAATCCTCAGGTGCTTGTTTATTAACTATAACTTTTTTTTTCAGTTGCAGACCTGACGTGTCTGGGAGTACCGTGAATAAAGGCTACGAAACCAACCAGTTCCGATACACTCAACTTCACCCTGAATTCCGTCTCCTTGTTGTGCTGTTTATTTTACCAGCATCAAATTGATAAGACGCGGCCACAACATTTAAAATCTCCGATGCTGCTTCACAAACTACGTGACCCGATTTGTCGTTAGCTTTCTATTGCGTAGTTTTATAAGCGCAGCCCTTGGAGCTTTAAATAAGTGGCATACCGCCTATTGTTAAACTGCGACAGGTAAACAAAACGCGTAGCCTTAAGTCGATTCATGGGCCGTTGAAATGTATGAATATAATGAATATATCGATTTTTCTTCAGCACAATGGTTGGGATTGAATTATTAATACCGCGGTGGGCTGGCTTATTGGGTTTGTTTGGTCACGGGTGATAACATTGTGTTGCAGTTTGAATGAAAATGTGGTAGTTGTGACTTGGTGTCAGTTAACGCAATATTGGGCGTTTGGGGGGGGGGGCGTTGCCAGGACTCAAGAATACTTGCTATGATGACAAGAACGGAAATGGTAGGTTGCAATTTCAAAACAAAAAAATAGATAAATAAATAATATAAACTACTAAAAATTAAACAATTTAAAAATGATCAAAATAAATAGAAAAATAAAAGGAAAAATAGAGAATTAGCCCACGATAACACAAACCTAAATAACCACAACTTTGAAACACATGACAGAAATAGTGATATATCGTAAATATGTTTAAGTTTATTCAACATTGTAAACAAAACTGGGAATTTTTTTCTCTCCTTTACCACTTCCAACATTTGAAAAGAACAAGATTGACCTTGGTCGGAAAATCTCTCTCTCTCTCCATACACGCACGCACGCACACACACACACACACACACACACACACACAAACAAACCCTAGTCTCTAAACTTGATAATATATCATAAAGTTAGATATTTTTAAAGTTTTACATGTGTAGGTGAGTTAATCTCTACTAAAATACAGTACGCAGTCTTTTTTATTAAGGACGACTCTAACTTGTAATGCTATAATCGCTAATAAACTATTTGCAAACTGTGTATTTGAGGTTACCAATAAAATTATTTTTGTTACTTTAATTATGTCTTCTATCCTCTTCAGAAAAAAAATGCGCATCTGGCTTGCACTATGGTCATTTCAGTTCTCGTATCTTGTGACTTGTTGGGTTTTAAACGGATTTGAATAAATGCTAGTATGTATATGAGCAGTAAAAAAATACTGTATCAAATCATTATTGAAAATAAACCAGCAGTCTATCTTGGCGTAAGTTTGATGTAGATGCCGTCCTCCGCCTTCATCACTAAACTTATCTTCTTCCTCGGGGTGTGGGTTGGGTCTGTGGACAGGGTGAACCTAAGAACGGGACAACAGAAAAATTCTATAACCATTACGGAATGTTTAATGAGAGTAACTAGAGACGAGATCAAAGGCGACTCGCTGTCCCCTAAAAACTTTAAACAAAAAATCTTCCTTGAAATTGTAGTTTCAAATGAATAATAATAATAATAATAATAATAATAATAATAATAATAATAATAATTATTATTATTATTATTATTAGCAAAAAAACCAAATGAGTCTACCGATAACAACAGATCCATGTGTTTTGCTAAACTCTGGCTATGACAAAATACTAGACTTATAAAACAAAACAAAAAGTTAAAGATAGTTGTTAACGGATCGTCCCCATACCTGTGTAATATCCTAGCTATGACAACCTTCTGCTCGTGCATGGCGAAATTTTGCCCGATACAATTTCTGAAAAGGGATCATGTCAAAACATACAATATCAGCCACCTTAAAAGCATCACTCACTAACAAAAACTTGGACTGACTTGACTTAACATGTTTGTCATAATATTCAAAACTAATAAATAAAGAAAATAAAGGAAAACCAAATATAAATATATTCACCAATGATAAATACCTCCAACTATACGGCATACGCATAGACACGCAAAAACCGTATGATTTCTCACTCTTGAACGGTTTAAGGCAAAATTCTATAGGAACTATATGTACAGAATCTATACTTCTAATAGTACCTTGGTCCGGCAGAAAATGGCAAGTAGGCGAACGGATCCATCTTTTCTATATTCTCTGGAGAAAACCTTTCTGGTCTGTACTCCTATGAAATAATGCAACGGGATTTTCTTTTAAATCAAATAATTATGACCTACTCCTGAGTTAAGTAACGATTGACCCAGAAGAAGAACACTCTGCAAAGTGTATTCCAGACACAATTAGGTTTTACATCAAGCCAGAAGAAATACAAAATCTTATGCGACTTATGCAATTAGGAATAACTGCGTGCATGAGAATATTTAAGAAAGTCGTTTTCATTCCCTTTGTAGCCCAAAACTTAACCGACTAGATTTAATGTTATTAACATTTTTTCTATTTGTCTATTTAGTTTAGTAACGAATAAGCATTGTGTAACGAATTTCCTGCAACGCATTCCAAAAAATATATCACTAATAAATAAATAAATAAGATATATACATACTATAACAAACGGTTCAGTTCAAAGTAAATTTTATAAACATCGATACAATTGGCTTTCATGACGTCATTGACACGTGGCTTTCCCAGCTCACTTACCATATCATTATCCCATATTGTGGGGTTATGATGTAACGTATACAAATGTAGGTCTAAGAGAAGACCACGAGGCAGTGTCACCCCATATATTTCCATATCCTTACTGAGCTCTCTCTGTACAAATGGCACTGGCGCATGGAGCCGCATCCCCTCTTTTATACACATCGTCAAGTACGGTAAATTGTGGATATCGTCCCTGCATAAATAGATTAATATGTAAAACTATTCAAGTGAACTAATTTGCCTGACAACATTCCCGCATTATAGCATAACTGCAACGTTGCGTCAATCCCCAATTTCAACGATAAAGATGTCTTAATTCAAGCGTTAGACCTTTTGACAACATCAAAATAATTATAATAATAATCCAAAAAATGTCAACATCTTTCTTTTAATTGCTAAAGTACAACCTTTTCATAACTGCCGAGAAAATTTCGACTTTAAAGCATATTTCAATGGCTTTGCCGCTAAAAATGTACAGCGAGTATCTTACCAGGTAACGGTTTGGTCCTCCCTTCCATCTAGCAGGGCGTCTATCTCCGCCTGAGCTCGCTGTTGAACCTCGGGATGTTCTGCCAGAGAGTACAGGTTCCAGGAGATACTGCTGGCCGTGGTGTCATGTCCTGTAAGAGGGTTCTGATTGTTAATGGAGTAAAGTGTTACGTTGGCGTTCGCACTGACAAATGCAGATCTAACTGAATTAACAAATGGAGTAGAGTTTTGAAATTTAAAAAAATTCAACGTTAATCCCGAATTTCTCTCAACCTTATGGAAATGTAGGTTTCGGAATTTTTAAAGATAACGATTGGTCATTATTCATACACATATTCAAAAGCCGAGCAATGACCTTTTTCTGAGGCATTGATGCGAGCATGGAACCAATAATTCTTTGCAATTGCCCAAAAGTATAATGCACGCTCTCTCTCTCCCTCTTTCTGCTATAACACGTTTATTACGCCTACCTTCAAATAAAAATGTGTCAGCTTCATCTCGTATTTCTTCATCAGTCAACCCTTGACCGTCAGAATCTTGAGCAGTTAATAAAATGTCCAAAAAGTCAAGATAGCGTGCTCGCTTTTTGTTGCTGCCTTCCTCCTGCTTCTGAAAGCATATTGTATGCTATTTGTGTGATTCACGTGTTAAATAACCTTGCTGCTTTGTTGTCCCATAATCTAACCTCCCTTATCAAGATTGCAAGTTTGCAGGAAATTCGCTACAAATTTGCCGCAAACTAAACAGTTTGCAAGAAACTGTTCGTAGGTTGTAGCAAGAAAAAATCGTTTCTGCAAGAGCATCTTAAGTTTAATATCCCTCAAATTTAAAACGGTAGGTCATTTGCATGGTAAAAACAACCAATGTACAGATTTGCGGCAATATATAAATTTAAGGAGGGAAAATATCCAAGATTCTATTTTACCAAAGTCTCTCGCCTCTTTCTGATGATCTCTTCAGATACGCTGTGAACATATTTGCAGTTTTTCTTGAACTTCCTCCCTGTAGGGCTCAGTCGCCATATCCACTCTAGGTGGAGCCACGGGGTGCTAGACAGAGGCAGAAAACATTGCCCAATCATTGAAGTCTAGCTGCTTTAAATTCTCAACGACCGTTGAATGACAACAAGTACAAGAGCTCAAGTTTTGAAACATGTTATTAAATATACGAACTGACAAATACTGTGCAGAGCACCATTTCTCAGTCCCCATGCTCGTTACACCCATCAACTCGAACGTGGAACCGCCTGTATTACTAACACAATCAAAAATAGTACATTAGATCTTGTTAAATAAAACTTATCCAATTAAGCAAATGTGTCAAAGAAAGTGTACTCCACAACTTACAGCACCCTGTGCATCATGGCGTCCTGCATCTCTGAGACAGCGTGGACGTACGGGTGACTCTCCCTGAAATATAGACATTTTTGAGACGGTGAATCAAGAACAGAGAAGAGTTTCACACGTGGACATTTCATATTGTATCCCTTTGCTTTGCTCGATCTCTGCCACAGGTCATCTAGTTGATGACGTCATTTCTTTTGTAATACTTTTCAGTTGACACAGTTAAAATGTGCACAGAATATCAAGAGAAATATCCGGTATAGTGTAGAAAAATTTTTCGACAAAAAGGGAAATATATACAAGTGTAACAAAACGACGAAAGAACCAGTAAACCCAACCCTTACTGGAAGAAAGCTTGTGTATACTCTTACCCTTTCTCTTGGATGTCATTTTCATAGGAAAATGCACAACACAGGAGTATATCTAGCGTTGCCAAACTGATGTTACTGAACAACTCCAAACGCTCTCCGGTCTCTGCGCATTGTGACATTTTATGCTGCAAAAATAACGGGATAAATCCAGTCATGTTTAGCATGGGTGATTTTATGAATTGTTATTCATTAGGACATGCACGCTATCAACTTGCATTCGCCATAAACTTTCTACAACAAGGTCTCGTCATTAAAAACACAATGTTACACAAGAGTTGCCAACATGACAATGCTCAAAATTCGAAGATCTATTGCCCATCGTCTTATACTAATAATAGATAAAGATCTCTAAGTTAATCATGTCCTAAATAATTAAATATGAATACGAGTAAATGCTTAGAGTTGGCATCTCGGGTTTAGGTAATTGAGTTAATACCACTCACCAACAGTTTGTCAGCACCTTCATTGTAAACCTGAATATAAGGCTTTAGTATGTCAAAGTGGAACGCTGGGGTCAGTAGTTTTCGATTCCGGGCCCATTTCTTTCCCTTACTAATCAGCAAACCATCTCCGAGCCACTCTTTAAGCCATTCGTAGGCCAAAAAACTTGGTTTGGGCTCTGAATAAAAGACGGCTTCAATGTGACGAAGATGGTCATAAATATTTCATTTACTTGCTGAAAATTCATTCGAAGTACAAACGTGTATTTCAAATAATGATAATGGAAGTGAATAAAAGTATTTGTACATGTTTTATAGCAAGATTAATTTGTAAGTTTTTGTAAGTTAGTTAGCTACAAAAAAGTTACTATTTGTAAAAGATTACAACAAAGGTATACAGGCGATATAGATATCTAATGCTGCACGTAGGATTTAAGCGTAATCTATTTTCTAAGACAATGAGAATGAAAGCGGTTTCTCCGAGATCGAAAATCTATCAAAGCAGCAAAAAGCAAAGCATTGAATAATTATATAATTTCAAAAGCAAGGCTTGATGCTCCTTCCACAACTTTATGAAACTTGCTAAGTAAAAATTGGCAGAATTTCAAAGGATAACAGCTATTCATTTTGGCAAAAAAAAAAAGATTTTCCTGGCATAAACGACAATTTTCCCATACTTAAGAAAGGTTAATGAATTCTTTCTAATATTCAAAGTTAGTCTATGTTTTTTTTAAAGATTCTAACAAAGGGAAATCCTCTATGGAGGTCACGTGGTCCGATTCCAGAACAATTGCGCCAATCGCCGTTTTGGTGGTAAAATAGAATTTATTATATTTCTATGAATTGTTTACAATGTATTTAATGTGAAACATGAATCTCATATGAAGAGTCGTTATCCCTTTACCGTTTGATTCGAAAATGTGCCAATTACAAGCAACAACAAAACAAAAGCTCGATGTGGTTAACAAAACCGGAAAGTTATGCCAGGAAGACCGGGAAAATCCGCAATACAATATTGGTGCTCATGCAGGGGAGTTCAAATTCATACATAGTTATTGTAGTAAGTATGGTAGCGTTACTGCGACCGTTACGAACACACAGGGAGGAAATGGAAGGTATTTTTAGGTACAAATGACGTCGCCTGGTGATAACTAAACAATACCCAATGAAACCTTAGAAAACGAAGGCCTAGATGAAATAAAGTTTTCTTAAACAAACGCAAATACATGGAAAGGCATTGCGCCCCCGCATAACACAACCATTCCGTTTCTGAGGCAAGCACTGGCAACAGAGACAAAACTATATCACGCAAAAAAGCAGGTGCAAACGCAAGTTTTACGATTTTGGTAATTATTTAAGCTTCAAACCCGTTTTGAGTCGTACGTTCACATGACGAACCAATTCTGTTTCTTTTACGGCGAATGTATATGACAAAGTGATTCAACTTAAAATTTGATTGCAATAAAGGGAACCGGAGAAGATCAGCATTGGTCAGAATTGTGCCGGAAGTGACGTGCAGTGGTGTTAGAAACGAAGCTGAGTGGTCATTTTAACATAGAGGTGAACGGCAATGAAGACGGGTTGTCGGAGGAAAAAGAAGTTTTCTAAACAACACGGTAAGATAACTCTCTTTTTTTACGTATTTTGGGCAGAGAAAACTTGTAGAAATAATAAATGCATGATATGAAAACGTGACACGAAACTTGAAGGTGCAAAATCGTGCATAATTTGCGGTCAACTTGTTTAGAAATAAATGCTGCGTCGACCACCAGCGCGACAAAAAGCGTAAAGGGGAAATAATTCCCGGGAGTCTATAAATCGTTGTCATGTGGAAATTTGGCATTAATATAATCCGACATGTCCATATCTAAGTATTTTTGGGTGTTTTATGGTATGGGCTGCAATTACAACGATGTTTTAGAGGTCTTGAAGGACCTTGTGAAAACCAGGAACTAGTTCGTAACTAACAAGTGGAATGTACCGATCTCCGACTGCTGTGCACAGCTGTATCTTTTTTTTAATATATTGACGAATTTTTAGATCTTTATATGTCCATCTGGCATGAAATTCCACACACATGATCACACTGATATACCTTTTACACTGGGGAAGGCGCTAATCAGTGACAAATGCCAAGACAAAGGTGACATTCTGACAGCCTCTTATCTGAGTTAAAAATCACTGACAAAAGAGACTGGCAATCAATTTCCTCAGGCTGGCAATCATTAGCCTATAGAAATTGGTCATGTTACATCTTATCTACCTGTGAGAATCGTTTTACCAACTGAGTATTGCATAATAATGTCAATTATTAGTACTTTGAGCTAGTCTTAATTACCTGTCAGCTCACCTGAATTCTCTTTTTGTCTTTTTGGGAAGATCTTGTCAGTGAAATGTTTTATTTGTCCTGTGACAAAAATTCGTCAATATATTGAAAAAAAGATACAGCTGTGCACAGCAGTCGGAGATCGGTACATTTCACTTGTTAGTTACGAACTACTTCCTGGTTTTCACAAGGTCCTTCAAGACCTCTAAAACATCGTTGTAATTGCAGCCCATACCATAAAACACCCAAAAATACTTAGATATGGACATATCGGATTATATTAATGCCAAATTTCCACATGACAACGATTTATAGACTCCCGGGAATTATTTCCCCTTTACGCTTTTTGTCGCGCTGGCGGTCGACGCAGCATTTATTTCTAAACAAGTTGACCGCAAATTAAGCACGATTTTGCACCTTCAAGTTCCGTGTCACGTTTTCATATCATGCATATACTATTTCTACAAGTTTTCTCTGCCCAAAATGCGTAAAAAAAGAGAGTTATCTTACCATGTTGTTTAGAAAACTTCTTTTTCCTCCGACAACCCGTCTTCACTGCCGTTCACCTCTATGTTAAAATGACCACTCAGCTTCGTTTCTAACACCACTGCACGTCACTTCCGGCACAATTCTGACCAATGCTGATCTTCTCCGGTTCCCTTTATTGAGAGCTTGACCACCAGCTGTGAACCCAATGTTATATAAGAGGGCAGTCTTTATACTGACTACAATTAGTCCAAATGATGTTTCTGGTAACGTGCCACGAATATCTATACGTTAAGTCATTTGAATACGACTCTAAACGTGGCCAAAACTTGAGCTCAAATAATGTGCATATCAAAAGAATGCCACTTAAACCTTTTATGATAGCTTTTAAGGTATCAGGAGATTTCAGCCCAACAAATGCTAAAAATGGTGTGATATTTCCCCTTTCTATCCTGGGATATTTGATCGCATGTTTTCTGTAGTAAGCAAGACCAGCTTTGTTCATTCCTGGAAACTGTAAATTGAAATCTTGGTATTTTATTAAACTTCCTGTAGTTGCAAACCATAGGACACAAATCTTTTACCTATTCTGAAGATATTTAATATATTCATTATATGTAATGAGCAAAGCCAAAACGGTTATAATTCCGATATTAGTTATAATGGGTATGTATGTAAACTTATCTGTGAAGTCATTATCTGGGAAAATTAAAATACCATCTGAATGGATTTCTACATTGTATTTTGATCCTAATTAAACAATGAAAAGCCAGCCTGTGTCAAAAACGTTAAACCTTTTACCACATATAAACATTTTACCGGGTCTGCTTTTGTTTTATTGGCGTTTGCCAAAGTTGATGTCGTACACTGAAATTTGTAAATCACTTTCAATTTTCATTTTTTTGTGATTTCGTGCATGGTGACGTAGGCCTATCCCAAGACGGGTCGGGTCAAAATGCTACATATGTCTGCTTAGCTCGGCTGGAAACCCACACAATGTGAGGCATAACCAATCAGCACGGCGATGCTGGGCAAATGGCTGAATAACCAGCAATTCTGCGGCTAGTTGCACTGGCGATTGTAAAGGGAAACTTGTCTGTACATGCACATGCATAGGAAGCTAGCTGAAGGGGTTCGACACGTTAGAATCCTCCTCCGCTATTCGTTCAGATAATGCGGAGATAAACAGTGTCAGATCTCTCCGTTTATATCGTGATACATATCAATGAATACTGCAGGTCAGTGCCAGGAAATTTTCTTGAAAAACTCCATCTTGGTTTTAGCAATTTCAGGCAAAAAATATTAAATAGGGGCTCATGACAAGTAAAGCAAAAGAAAATGTAAAAGCAAACTTTACAACTTTATAGAGCTACGTCGGGAACAGATCACAACCTCGTCACTATAAGAAGTACGTAGAATATAAACACTTGCTGTATGCAAAAAAGCGTTGTGTGGTTTGAACAACAAAAAGACGTTTTTACTCTCAAACTTTTCAGTTTTATAGCCCTAATATTAGAATAAGTATCTCATGTACAACAAACTGAGCAAGGGCTATTTTCCCAAAAAGAAGCCCTTTTTTTCGTATCGAACCCCTTAAGCTAGAAGCTGCTGTACTGTAATGATTGCTGGAATCATTAAACATGCTTTGGAAATTTTGCACTAATTATCTCACAAAAATGGGAAAAGTGGTGTAAAAAAAACCTTGCAAAATAGCCCGAAATGCGCTTGGACATTTCAATCCCACAATAGGGATCAATGGCGTTAAAAATCCTTTCTCTATCCGAGAATATTTTGCCCCATGCTTCCGGTAGTAAGCAAGGCCGGCTTCGTTCATTCCTGGAAACTGTGGAAAATATAATCTTATTTAATTATCCTAACTGAAAACTTTCTAAATCAAAATATTGGACTTCTCCGTCCGAAAATGGGGAAACAAACATATTCCAGGTAACTAAGGGCTCGTTTCCAGTGAAACTATGGCTCTAGGTAGATCGATCCAACTCCGTGCGGGACTCTCGCTGAATGCAATCAGCTTAACAGATTAACCCGACTCCTCTTGTTTCCAACACACTGCTATAATCACAAGCTTTTCTGAATTGTACGCAAAGCCAGAAGTAGGGATTGTTCTGTTTAGATGATTACGTTCAGCGAGGATCCCCGCCGAGTTGGATCGATCTAGGTTGAACGATAGTTTCATTGGGAATGAGCCTTTAATTTTCCATCAAGATAGTAAAATCCACCACCCACAGTATGGCAGTAGCTGAGTATTTTCTGTGGCTAGCTGTTTGACGACAGTTTCGAGGCACAGAAGCTAAGGGCGTAGCAACCACAGATATCGAACCAGGGGGAAAGAGTTTTTCAAGGTGAAAGAGCTTCCCTGTATGTTCGTTGCGCAGTCTACATGTAATATGTGCAAACCATCTAGACCCATCACTTACAGGGTTTTATAGGCCTATATATAAACATAGTGAAGGAAGTTCAGCGTATCAACACTTTATACAACCGTGTCATACCGGAGAACAATTGTATTCAATTAAATTTTGAGCACTCGATTTTTTTTTTTTACTTTTTCCATGATGACAATATATCCAAAATAAATATGTTCTAAACATTGCTAAACTTTCGATCGTTTCTATGTTTAGTTTCTATGGAGAAAAATCGCCAATCCTTGCGTTTATGGGACATCATTTCTCAAAGGAACATGTATTTCTCTACCCTCTACCATGGATCGACATATCTGTGAATGTCTAGTGAAAAAACAATATTTCCTCTTAACCTTGAGATTTCAGTACAGGGCGTAGGATACGGGGCACTTTCATGACCACGGACGGCAAAAGTGGTGTCAACCAGGAAACCGTCCATACGGGGAATCTCCGTGCTTTCTGGCGATAATATGCTAGTCCTTCTTCATTGGCCCCGGGCAACTGACAAGAAACAGACATGTGAGTGTATCTGTAAATACTGCAACAGGAAAAAATGAAAGGTATTCCCTTTCTTGTTCGAACAGATGGATGCATTCCTGCATTTGAGGAATAATATTTGCTACAGTTTTTGCCCATGTCTTCTTTACTTATCAATTAAGATTTGTACGTTGTGCCTGGTTAAAAAAATTCAATTAACACTGAAACTCATCAACCACGTGTAAAGTGGATTTTAACTAGGGCCTGAGCGACCACCCCCACACATTCTCATAAGAGAACAAGAGTGCTATAGAAGCTGATTTACAGGAATACGGCTAATGCTAATTTTTTTACACATTTTAATTGAAAATTAAAAGATTTGAATTTCTTAATTTTTGTCATTGCCTCTCTTACAAGACCTTGGCCTTTTTCCTTTGAAACCTTGACCTTCTGAGGATAGGCCAACAGAGAAAGTAATTAGTGGCTAGTAATTAGTTAATGTGCTATTGTATATCTATTTATCCAGGGCTGACAATTGAAAAATTACAAATTTTGACCACACCGTATCATTCATGAACAATTAATGAAATTAAAATTAAAGGGGACACAATGCCACAGTGGTGTCCACGGAAGCAGTCTTGTTAGAGCTAATTTACATTTGTGTACATCCCAGAGGTTAATGGCTCTATACGTCAAGAAAGGAGCTCGTTTGCGTGCAAAAGCAGTGTTAGTAAAATTGTCCAAATACACACATATGAGTTTAAGTGAAAGAGGTGTTTTAAAATAGAAATTTAGCGACATTAGCCTACGTAGAGTAAGAGTTCATTATCTTAAAGCTAAACCAGTCGCATCTACGTAAGAACCGGGGAATGTTATACATTGAAACAATAGTTTTATTGATTGAAAAGAAACAGACCTTTTATGACTAATGGAAAAAAGTCAGGATGCCATATATGGAGGTTAGGAAACAAAGATGTCAACCATCCAAGCTTCAGTCTAGGAAAACGGTCGACCTGTTTGCGGTGATAAGCAAGCATACTCTCGTCTGGTCGGGGAGCCTAAAATTAATCGGCAAATTATACTGATTTTGGGGGATCAATTTCATAGATAAGTTTTACGTGTCCACTTTTGCTGTTTTTCGTGATATCTGCACACTCGCAATGTAAAAATGGGTGGGGAAATTATTGTATGGGTATGTGTGTGTGTGTGTGGGGGGGGGGGGGTTGCAAAGGTACGTATGTATGATAATCGTATGTGACATGGGTTATATGCACAACTTTGAGCATGTGAAATCACCCTGTTTTCCAGCGTTTTAAAATGAAGATACAAGCAGCGTATAGAATTTTTTTAACATTCCCAAAACATTCCATAGATATCTCTCTCCGGATATACACTAACTTTTGCCTGCGTATACGACGAATTTTTTAGGGTAATTTTTCTCATACGTTGGCACTATACGCTAGATGTGCCTATATATATAATATGCTGACGCTTCACTTGCATGATGTTTATACCACTCGATAAATAAAGATGGATTATTTTAGAACGGAACCATAAACTTAAAGCGTACGTCGTTCTTTACATTGACGATGAAATTTGCATACATGTCTTCTACTGGTCCTCCAGTTATACCCCCTTGACACTGGACGGCGTCCTTTCTGCGTCCTTTCTGCGACCATGAAATTTGGCATTGCTGTGGTCTTAATAAGGAGGCACGAGCATTGATTTTGTATCAGAATGAATGCTCAATGATCGGCCAGTTGTCGGCACGTAAAGTATTATAATTTTTTAACTCTCAAATGGGGCCGTACTGCTGGACGCAGAAAGGACGCCATCCAGTGTAAAGGGGGCTTTATCTTTTCCCATGCGTGCAGAAGCACACGTAGGCCTCGATCTGCACATTCAAGTTCAAGCAGGGAAGTTAATTGTGTATGTAAACCAGATCTGTCTATCATCACCCCAGATACAATGTGCTGAACGAAGTGATCTCGAGCATATGTGTAGCCAACATGCCAAGCTGAGATCCGGCCACGATGAATCAAAAGTCTGCCCCCTTTGTCCTCGCCACGCTTACCTTAACATCCGTCCCAGGTGTAACGTTTCAGCATCCAATTTAATAAGGTAGTCACAGCGGTCAAATTGTGAGCTATTCAGATGCAAAACAATAACAGACAACACGGACACTCAGTACAGACGTTGCCCCACCAGTGACATCTAGTTATATACGTACGATTGATTTAATTGTTTTAAAGCTAGGGATATGAAAATTGCATCCATGCTGAATAAAACCTAGATTAACTGATGATGCAGTTTTCATATCCCCGTAAATAATAGTTAGTTTAATATAAGGTTTAGTGTAGCCTATTCTAGTTGAATCAGTTTTTTTTTTAATTATCCCTATATTGATCTTTATTGAGTAGTACATGTACTTTCCCTGCTTTAGTCTAGACATTATATAATGTATATCAAACTGTATATGGTAATCACTCTGCGGATTACTTCTTGTATTTGTATTTGATCATGCCCGGATGTAGGGCGATTGTCAATAAACTTCTGATTCTGATTCCGTACGAGAGAGACAGGCCCCGTGACAGTGGTTTGTACGGCTAGTCCCGACCTTGATTAATTTTTGACCCACTCACGTCGCACTAACCCTGATTTGTATGACTAATGAAGGCCGGACTGTGTACTTGTTACGCGGCACCTCGGTTTCTGAACACAAGATCGAACAACTTAAGTTTGTGTATGTTTGTTGGGGAGGGGGGGGGGGTTGGGAGAGGGGGAGTGCACTTTCCGACTTAAGGAGTATATTCACAGTGCAATATAGTGCCTCTTCGCTAACATATCTGCATTGTCTGCACCTCTTTCTTTACTACATTTCACTCAAGGGACCGCCGTATTTCCTCTTAGCTTTACCCGCGGTTATCTTTTGAACACAGCCCTTTATACAAATAGTTCAAATACTAGTAAGCACTTTACACCGTACAGGCACTTACCAGATGCAGGTGACCCCAAAACCAGTGCATGGGCTCGCTGGGCACTGGAGCAAGGATTTTGTAAAATCTCCTCGCACGAATGATGAGCCCCGCTAGCTTAACAACGCCATAAAACACTGGTATGGCTACCACTGCCAGAATTGCTGTAGCCAATCCAGATACCGCCATCTTGTTTTGACCCTCCAGTCTCCTTTTCTCTGCTTAGCGCTGATAACAGGTTCCGAAGGTCACTTATTATGTAATGCGTATGGTAATTTGAACAGGTGCGGCGCGGTGTGATCTTCAACTAGACCTCGGACAGTTGCAAGTATGTTTCAAGGAAATTCTGGTTAATTTTTTTTTTTTTTTTTTTTGGAATATACATGTAGAAATCCAGTTTACAAGTCCCCTCTTACTTTCTTTTTTAATTTTAAATTTCTCATCATTGTTTCGATAAGTTATCAATTAAAAACGATTTTTTAACTCGCACTTCTTAACTACAAAGACATGCCGTTCGTCCTTTTTTTCACGCCAAGTCCCTTTTTTAAAATGTTATAATGTACATCTGCGTTTCTGTAATAGAAAAGAACTACAATCGACCAAAAAAGTTGTAATGTAGTTGGGCAATCTTCACAGTATATAAAAAGTAATGGATGGCGGGAGCATTGTCCATCAATATTTGGTTAAAAATCACCGTAGCTAATATGGTTATTTTATAATTATTTAGATTTCGAACTTATTTGGTCGGGTATATTTTACCCCCTGAAATACTCCCTGGACTAAAATTCCATTGGGGTTACCTGCACTAGAGAAAAGACAATTATAAACAACAACGCAAGAAAATCATATTTTTAATATCATGTATTTATAAAATAATCTATTTTACATTTACAATACAGAATTGATATCAAGTATCTTATATACACTAAACAGCGTTGGAAAAAGCAATGACAAATACAAGAATGATGATTCGTCAGGGAATCCTCCAAATCCTTCGTTTAGAAAAAAATCAATTGCTTAAATATTTGGGGAGAATAAAACACGTTTTAGGTCATTGTCATTTTTGACCAAAAAGTTGTCCAAAATTTCGAAAAATGTACGAAAATGGGGTTCATACACGACAAAACATTGTGGTCAGTTTCTTAGGCATTATAAAAATACATACCACAGATCTGACCATAAAATTTTTCACAATAAAATACCCAAATATTTAAAGTAAATTTACTAATTCAAATTCCCACTGAATATTTTCTAAATTAATTTGCCAGTGTAAAATTAAGAAATAATTGTTATTCACAATCAAATAGTAAATTGTATCAAAAGTTTTGAAATATGGAATTAAGCCAAAATTCATCAGTTCATTTAATTAAATGAACAAAAGAAAAAATTCTGACCTCTTTGGCTTAAATATGTCAAAATGATGGATTTTGAGCCCAAATGATAAAAAACTATGTGCACATTTAGTACTAAATCATACCTGCAAAGATTAACAATATCTACATAGAAATAATGTATTACACACAGTGCAAAGTAAAATAATATACATTTAGAAATATACAGAATTTACAAATAACATAACACAAATGTGTAACCTATGGTTTCATGTAAGAAATTAGAAATTTTCTTTTTGTTTCATTCATTTCTATCCAGATCATTTTTACATTATGTAATTTATTGGCCCATCTTTTGAATAAAGCATTTCTCTTGTCAGTTGACTTGGGAACATTTGTAACCCCTGTTTTGCATTTGCTACCTTCTTTCTTTCCTTTTAACCATATTGATAATAATTCCCCCCTTACCTTTCCCCATTTTTCTGAACCCTTTATCTTCCACTGGTTTTCTCACAAATAATAATAATAATAACAAACTTTCTGACCTAGAAAATCTATCTTTTAAACTTACAAACATTTTTTCATGTAATTCAATTTCTTATCATTTTAAGGCTGAGAATCTGTCTTTAAGGCTACGTTCTCTCCTTCTTTTTCACTGGTCTTTTACTGTGGTGCTTGTTAATAATTTCCATAATTCTTGGTTTGTGATCGAGAATTCTTAACATGGAGCTCTTCGCTTCTTCCAGCTGGTCCATAAATAACTGACTTCTCTGTTTATTAGCCTATAAAAAACAAAACAAAACAAAACAAATACATTTATGGATACTTTAATCTACATTAAGTCTTAATATTTGAATATCAATTATGAATCAAATTTTGCCTGTAGTTGAAATCTAAAGAAATTGGAAAATCCATAAAAAACTAAGATTTCCACAAGTCTGATAAAACTAGTAACTCTGAACATTTTAATCATTTTACTAGTGCAATGCCAAACCTACAAGTCAATAGCCCTGGAACAGTGGCTTAAGGCTCATCCCAAATGGAACTTTTGTCCTATGTAGATCGATCCAACTCTGCAGGGACTCTTGCTGAATGCAATCAAATTACCAGATTAACACGCCCCACCTTGTTTCCACCATACTTGTATAACCATCTGCTTTTCTGTATTCTACTCTATGTCAAGAAGTGGATTTTTAATCTGATTCCATTCATTAAGAGTCCCTGCGGAGTTTGATCGTCCTTTGTAGATCGAATGAACCCCTACATTGCAGATGGTGTAATGTGATAGAGAGCCCCCATGACAGAAAGTCCACATTCCATTCATATGTATAAGTAAGCCTTGCCCTAAATTTTAACCCACTTAGTCGAGCTAACCCCTTACAATTTTAACCAAATGGAGGGCGGACTATCTGTAACGCGGACCCTAAGTTTCGTTACACTGGACATAACATGTACCTGAGATTGTTCTTTGATTTTATGCACCTCCTCCTCCGTGAATGGGATATCTGGTTTGGCGGTGGCCGTCTTCTGGAGCCTGGCTATCCTACTGTGGACCACCTTCTCCAGGTCCATCTGTGGAGATGGGATACAAAAGGGGGTCAAATGATAGATAGAAGAACTAGACAGCAAGGGTGGCATATGTACAGACATTAATAATAATAATAATAATAATAACTAGAGGATCAGAGAGGCGATACCGCCTCCNAGGGTATATTTGAAATCTACACATATGACTTTTGGAAAGCCGTCTATAGAAATTTTTCCCATAACTCCTTCCGTAGGGTAGATAATTAGCATTTAATTTTGCCATTTTTAGACAAGGGTGCATTGCAATGAGTGCCACACCCAGACCCCAATACCGACAAAGCCCAAATTTTACGTGGAACGAGTTGAGATTATAGGTGACCTAAATCCATGAGATGGGTACGGGGGCCCTTACCGTCTAGGAGGAGAAGCGGTAACGGTAGCCATCCGGCGGAGCCAACGGAGCCGGCGGAGCCGGCGGAGCCGGCGGAGCCGGCGGAACGATCCGGACGGGACCGAAACCATGTGTACCGCCAGCGCTAACGCTGGTGGTACAATAATAATAATAATACTAATAATAGCAGAATGATACCTTTGCCATAAGGATGACTGTGAAAAGAGAAAAATAAATTGCCAACTTAAATTTAACTGTTTTCAGTCAATAAAGTTCTGGGACAGTTACTTTGCTTAGCTACAGAACTCATTAAATGAATAAGTGCATTTATAAATGAATGCAGAACATTTTAATGAATAAAATATATGACAATAAATACCATTTCTTCTAGCTGTGCTGCCAGATGATAGAGTTTCCACCCATTGGCTTTTTGTATCACACTTTTCTGGTTGGACAGCTCATTGACTGTGGGACGCCTCTCATCTGAAACATTTATAACAAGTTGAAAGAAATGGCTTGCAAGAACAAAAATAATTTTTAAATGTTTGGTCTCAAGAGAAAATTTGTGACAAAACAAACTGCCACACATATGGTTGACATGGAAATTTGCTAGTGTTTTAAAGTCAATCTTTTTTTCCTTTCTGAAACGTTTTAATGAAAGATATTCTGAATTCAAGTTTTATATCCACTTATTAAATTATTATAGTAACCTTTGTTTAGATTTTACAAACAAACATTTTTTGTGAAAAATGTTTTTCCCCCTTTTTTAAGCTGTTTAAAAGAAAGGAGTATTCTGAATTTTTTGTTTACATTTTGTTTTACTTACTTATTTATTTATTTCTAGCTAAATCTACTACTCCTGAAATTCATACCTTTAGGTTTGACATCAGAGGCTCTTAGAAAATGATTATTCCTGGCCTTCCATGTACAATGGTAAGAATTCATTAAAGTCACAGTGTTCCTCTTCCTCATGGCGACCCACCTCACACCCTCTTCATCAGTGTATTCTGGAAAACAAATATTTGGCATTATCTTATTTATTCTTTTTCAGTCTCAGGACTTATTTGTGGTCACATCTCTTTTGGCACTAAAAGTATAGAGGCAGACAGTGAAAAATTTTAAAAGATATCAAAATACATTAATACTTCAACAAAATTCCAATCAATCTGTAATAAGTTTCATTTTGGTATTCTTTTTACACTAATTACATCCATTTTATTTTGGAATAACTAAAAACATTTTAGTTTTCAAAATGTATGCAAGGTTGTTGTTTTTGCTCATCAACTTTGTTTTGTATATTCTTATTGTAATATTATTTATTAATTTTACATTGGACATGGTGATGAGGGAATGTAGAAAGAAGTAATGTGAAGAAATAAAACTGAACGAATAATCTTTTTATCTATCAATTTATTAATAAATCAAACACAAGACCTATATTAACCCAGCAAGAACACCAGAGAATTCTCACCTTTTGGCATTGGAGGCTTTATCTCTGTTTCTCTCTCTTCTTTCACCGGGGGCTTGGTCTCCGTTTCATCTTCTGTTGACGAATCTTTCAGTTCTTCATTGATATTACTAAAATGCACAAATAAAGAGTTTCAATGTCTTGTATGCAACTTTTTCTCAAAAATAAAAATAAATAAATGAAAATATAAAAGTCAAGATTTATCAAAATCCAGAACCGTAATGATATTTTCTCCACCCCCCCCCCCCCAACTCACTCATTTTTCCATCAATCAAAGGTTCAATTTTATTATAATTTTTACCAACAGGTAAAACTCACAGTTACCTCTCCAGAAACTCAACACAATACACCTATGGAAATCTTTGCTAGATCCTTAAATAAAGTTTCTCACTTACAGGAGTTGTTTTCTGGGCTTCTTTCTTGGGGAAGCTTCCATGTTATTTTGTAAAACACTGGCCACTGTTTGAGGCACTGAGAGCAGCCCTGTAACAGATTTCAAGAAACAAGACTATTAAATTTCTTTTCAAAAAACTGAAACCAAGATCACTTGTAAATAACAAAGAGGAAAAACTTGCAACAAAGGCAAAATATCAGAAGAAAAATAATTAAAAGAAATCCTTAGGAATTTCGCTACAAATTTATAGTTTTGGGAAATGCTGATGGACATATAGTGTTCATCCGAATCATTTGTGTGCAACAAGGAACAAATTCCCATGTGAGTAATTATGGCAAATTTCAAATACCATTATCACGAGATCATCATTAATATGTGGGAACTAAAAAAACTTCATATGAGCCCAACCAATTTTTAGAAATATTAAAAGATTTCTATCTTCCACCACTCCTCCTTGTATCACAACTAATTTACTCACCATTTTCAATAGGAGCTCCTTCCAAGGGCTCTGTTTTAATCTTCATCTCCGTGGCCTGGGCAGGGCTGTTGTTCTCTGTGGAGGGGGCAGTATCTGTGGAACTTTGACTAGCTGTATCACTGAAAGATTGAACATTTCATTATAGCGATGAAGTAAGAAGAATGACTACTTTCGGTAGGGGAAGCAGCTTAGACATACTTTTTCAAATATGTGGTGAAGACATTCTCTGCACACAGAAGTTGAGTAAATTTAGACTTATCATGATAAGCAACTGGAAAGGTCACTATGTTCTTTCTTATTTCAGTGAAAATTTGGTAACATTTTACCACAAAGAGACAAACTTTCAAATGCTGTCACAGTTCACAAAACAACAAAAAGCTTTCTATGATGCCATGGTTGATACGAACCTAGACAACCTAAGATGCAAGCTTCAGTTAGACAGAAAATACAGCCTAAAACTGTTTCTTAACTTAACAAATTAAATTACATTAAAAGATGGAGAAGACAGCTTAAAACCAACATGTGTTTAACAAATTACATTAAGCCCCAAACATCCACTTACTTCTGTGCTTTACACGGTGAGCTGGTAGCAGATCTGGGGAGAGAGGCGGACTGTGGACTTCCTGCGCTGGCCTCCAGGGGGCCTGTCAGGTTTTTACGCACCAAGATGGTCCTGTAAGGACAACGTTTTGTAATATATTGAAAAACAATTTAGATCGCTGTTACTAGAAAATTTTTTTGATATTCTTTCTTCTTTTTTTAATGCACAGCAAATTTGTTGAGTGATTACACACACCAAAGCACCTGCCACATATTTCCTACCCAAATATATGTCAGGGAAGTGGAAATGAAAAATATTTTTACCCAAATTACCAAGTTGACAATCACCATTCTTCTTTACTAATACCATCTTTTGAGGTACGCTAACTGGGTCACACCCCAACCGACTGCACAACATGAAATTCTGAATTCTCAGACAAGATGGTGTCACTAAGCAATCTGGTGGTGTCAGTTAGACTATTACCAGTCCAGGTTTAAGACAAAGGTCTTTAAACATCAAATCTCTGGTTGCCTTACCCATCATTGGTTCGTTTTCTCAGAATGCTGGGTCGCGGCGAAGCACTGGGGTTGTTAGGGTTATTGCTGCCCCCTGGTGACGGCTGAGGGGTGCTGGAATTCCGCTGTAACGCCTGGACACCAGATGTTGCCGGGGGAGCATCTGAGGTGTTGGTGCTGACTAGAAAATAAAGACAATTAAGTGAGAGATACGTTTCATAACATCTTTAACTGAACTACTATTCTGACTGGTTAATTATCTATAAACATAACCTTTTGGCTTTATTTGTCAGAGAGTAAAAGAAGTAACAGATTAACAATAAGAACAGATTCAACATTTTGTATTTTTACGCAGACTACTATGACATCTCCATTGTATGTAAAATAAGCTAGGTAAACATATACCATTAATACCTTCAACCCAACTCTTACCTTCTGAAGGAATAGCAGTATACTGCTGTGTGTGC
>NW_019773666.1:45900-56072 GCF_001039355.2 Lingula anatina | reverse complement strand
CCCCCGCTCTTCGAAAAAAAATCACAAGCCGAGTCATGATGACATTCGGGATTAATTTTCAGACACCCACCTCTGAAATCAGGGCGTTTGTTGGATGACTAAATAGAAACGATAACAAAACAATACAGTATAGCACGCTGGCCCACGCACAACATATCTTACAGTGTATATGACAGTTACTTGCATATGGAAATAAATGTTTTCTCTCATGCATTTCACTGAATTGGCTATTTTTGTTTTTTTAAATATATTTTCAAAATCATTATGGAATTTGACGAGGTGTATTTTTTAGATGATAGCTTTTAGAATATTTGTATTTTACACAATGCCGACACGAGTACATCTGTGAATCAAGCACCCGTTTCATTTTTTGTTCAATGCTTAAAATTATTATTCCAGCGTGTCATAGAGGATATTATGGCGAGCTAGATGACATGCATCCAGCAACCGTCAATTGATGTAAACGTATTCAGGGGTGAGGGCAGGTGAGGGCGAACGAACGGTCATCTTTGGTAAAAGGTCCACGAAAGTGCACGCTTACACGTCGCCTTTTGCCCCATTCAGCTTCGCAAGTGACACAACAATGCAGTGCTTTCTTACATTGCTGATACATGTACTAGCATTTCTGCCACGGCATTAACATTTCACAACCCGTCACTGCATGAATGCACAGGTCGTGATCACCATGGAGTGAGCAGTTGGTGCATTGTTTTATCAACTCGCATGGAAAACTTGCGGGGAAAACTGTACCCGTTTTATAGCCGTGTTTTATACACTTAGAACTACTTACGCAAGGTGACCCCAAGATACGACACGGCGCTGGAGCGTGTTCTACAGTGTTTAAAATTCAATGGAGAGAAAAAGGCAGACAATGATAAAATAGGGTATTTGTATGATCTACATGTATATGTCAAAAAAGAAAAAAAGATATCAAGCAGCCCTAACATTCATTGCCAAAAAAATAAATATTTTGGGTGTGGGTGGGATGGATGACAAACTACGGTTTCTACAATACATAGATATCCCTAATGCTTTTAATGGTATTCTCATACCGGCATTGCCTTAGTCAGAATAATCATCATATGCCACTGATGCATACATGAGAACCATAATATCCTGGTACATACGGAAAAGGGGAATATAAAAACGCAGTTTGAAGGTGTGTTTTGGTGCTAACTCCCCCCCCCCCCCCACCCCTGAAAAAAATGCTTAGCCAATAATCCAGTCAATCGGTACAAAATTCATCAAACAGTCACGTAAGTGGTATCGGTACTAGTCACGTACACAGATGTCGTCTGCCTTTTGGCTTGTATTAACCATTGATCTGTTTTGACTTGGCCCGCTTAAATAGCCTTGAGTTAAAAGATGGTATAAACTTCAAGGCCCAACTCCAATGTTAGTGTCATTTGACTAGGAGCTTTTTCATAAAAGATTAAATGGCCAGTGTTTTATTCCTTACTTTATTTAAGTAGATGATAACAGATCTGTCTTATATCAAATTAGACTAAAAAAGCGGTGTTTAAGTTACAAAAAATAATTGTACTCAGTAATAAAGGGACTTGAAATCTCTTTAAAAATACGCAAAACCTCAAAACCATTTCGGCTGGTGACTTAAGCCCAGTAAGCCTCTTCAGTGTAATACGACCTCCTATATCAGGAAATTATTCACGAAAAGGCGTCCCAGGGGTGATCAATTAAAATGATATTTGAATAAGTTCATAATTTACCACCGGAGACGCCCTTATGGAGAACTTGTGAGAGCGTAATTCCACGTAAAGACGTCTCAAAGTGACATCGGTTCAGATCGAATCGCTGAAATATACCGTTTCATGTGAAGAGGATGTACCTGTACTATATGATTGACAGACTGTGATTTAACTTTATGCAATTTACACATACTCTCAGTTATGTCCTATTCCCTACATCAAACACGAATTCAGATAACTGTCTCCGATGTGTCCGATCAAAACTGACCAGTGTGACTTTATTATGCCGTATGATATGACAGACAAGCCCATCTTCCTATCACGTGATAACGTTACGAAACCACGCCTAAATGATTGGCAAGTGATCGATCTAAATATACCGGTGATTTATTTGGTCCCATTTATTATGTCATAGGACACTAATCGCGTTAGAGTGCGCATCTTCTTATCTCATGGTCACGTAATGAAATGAACAACGAGTGATTGACTAACCATAAGTTAAATGTGTGCAATCACGTAACTAGACCGCTTTCTAATCACTTATTTACACGACGGAGCCATTTGGGTATTGGGTGATCGGTCCTCCATTTAAGAGGTACAAGCAAACCAGTTTTCGATCACGTATGCGCATAGCAATATCATCAATGACAAAAACGTCGATGTGACTTTCAGCAGGTCCCTTATATCAAAACTCAGCCGTGCGCTGTTTGATCCTTTGATATTTCATTTGTTTGGAGTACGCAGAGAGAAATACATACCTAGTGCTACGTGTCTTCTATAATGCTTTTTTTTCTCGTTGATTCATTGAAGTCAAGCTTGAATCAGTTAAATGACATTATGCTGCTGAATGTGTGTGTGTGTGTGTGTGTGTGTGTGTGTGTGTGAGAGAGAGAGAGAGAGAGAGAGAGAGAGGGACTCGACAGGACCTTGACTAAATTTCAAGTCACGCACATCCAAACAAAACCATTCAGTGGCCTTGAAATGATCTTTTGGTGTGTCTATGGTTTGGATTATGTATTTTAGCCCCATAATATTCTGCTCCATAAAATAAGTAAACCGTCGTTCAGACTTGTAACAACCACCCACCCTCGCTCCAGGTTCGCGTGGGGGCCGAACCACACCCGTCCTTTTAGTTAACCTAGGGGACAATTAACCCATCACAACATTAAGTTACATTGGACGAGTTGAGCCTTATTATGATGTGAATAACATAGTGTGTTCTCTTCGTTCTAAATCACCAGTGGTTCCGCACAGTTACTATTTGGTTAACTTTTTATATATAGGTGTAAACATGACCTAACAATTCGCTTGCAAAGTTCACTGCGACCTGGTTTTGATCGACCCACACTTTTTTCCTTACGTAAAGCTATTAACAATGGCCCAGTACAATTGACGTGTTTTTCTCTATTATACCCGGCCTTAGTCGATTTCACAAGCCGGCTATCAAAATTCAGTCAAGTCACCTAGCTCTGAGACCTCTGCTTTTTCCCGATAAACATGTTTTGATCAGGCAAAAAAAAAAATAAATAATTATTTGGAGACGACAGGGAGGAGAGAGAGTGCAGTAGAACTATTGCTAGTACTTTGAAACTCAGGGGGTAAGAGAGCGCTATCTGGGGTGGAGGTGGGGGGGGGGGGACAGTCGCGCTCAGTGCTCACTTTTTTCTGGTGGAGGTTTTAATTTTGATGTTTTCACTAGATTTAGTGTACATTGGGTTTATGAGAATCTTTGTCAACCAGAGAGTTTTTTTTTCTGCTTTTTCCTTATCTAATTAGTATAAAAAGAAACAAGTAAAGTACATAACCAGAGTGATAAAAATAGACAAAACCCGAAGAAATAGACATAGATGGCAAACACAAAACGATATAAAAGCAACCATTTTCCAACATAAGAACTCTCTTAAAGAAAAAAGGTTACACTTTATTTTGCACTTAACTCCCCAATCTATAAAAGGAAGCGCTTGGAAAAAACAATGTGACAAATTAAACAAGGAAGAGGAGATAGCAATATGATGAAGATATATGCGTGATGTTGTCGACCGCAAATCACCATTATTTTGATGTCAGAACAGAAGAACTCAGATGACACGCTGACGGCCTGTTTCCAGAGAAGACGGGGCGATATATCTTAGTGCAGCGCCATACGACTGTTTCCAGTGAAGATAGGACGATATATCTTAGTACAGCGCCATACGACTGTTTCCAGTGAAGATAAGACGATATAACCTAGTGCGGCATCATACGACTGCCATAGATCCATCGCAGAAACCACGTCAACTATGCATGCTTGATTCTACCACTGTACAACGTAAATATTTTAAGGGGGGGAGTTACTTGAAATCCTTACTCGTATCTTGATTATATAGTTAGGCCTACATGTATATACATTTATAGTCTAGTGTTATTGCAGTATTGTTTGTTGATATCTATTTATATATACATTGTTTGCAGCACATACTGGTGCATAAATTACTAAAAATGAATATCTAATCATCTATGTGTATACAGCTAATTTTATCAGAGGGCCTTAAGTGCAACTCTTCTGCAGTGAAAAAACGTGCCAGTTGTTTACACTTGTTTATAAGTTTCACGCTTTCGTTCACAATACAACGTACAACACATTGATTAATTTGCCCACACATAAACAACATAATGGAAAGAGAATGGAAAGTAGGGCAATTCATTCACAACACAACATTTCATTGATTACTGTGTGTGAAAGACGTAATATTGACGATTCGATTACGACAATAACAGCCAGAACAACATTGAGTTAGACATAATTACGAAGACCCGTGCAATCTGTCGTACAGAATGACTATGCACCAAAACTTTGTTTGGTCTCAGCTTTTAGACCAAAATTATAGTTTACTAGCTTCGACCTGTGATAAATCTTTAGTAATCCAATAAAATTAAATATTGTGCCCATTGTATGACAAGAAAGACCACCAATATTTAAAACCAACGCTTAATTTATTTCAGTGCACTACCTGTGTTTTGGATTTATCTTAAACCAAGTAGAACAATTCTTTGTATTGTCAAATTTGGGGCTAAAGTTGTTATTTAAAAAACAGGTCCCATAGGTGTGAGCTGTAACAGAATGCAAAACATTTTCACAATGCCTAATGCTCGGATAATCCAATTATTGCTAATAATACCACCTTGCTCAGGTGTGATTGCAATAACGCTCTGAAGAGAAAAGCCTGAAAACACCATCCACAGGTGTATACAGATTATTGAGCGTAGTTGTCCTAGCATACATGTATACTGTAATAGTACGGATCCAGAAAAACAAGTTTTCTCGTAGAAATACAAAATGTAGCAACTGCTACAGGTCCTAGCGCATGTTTTTGTTTCACATTTGCCGATCGCTACTGCCGAAAAGGATTTTGTTCATGAGAAAGGGACTTGCAGTGACAAACTGCACTTTCTGTTTGGCCTCCAAAATCCTTCATACACGAGGCCTTCATACAACAATCGATTATTCCCAGGGCTTCTATATTCATCTCTACAAAAACACCTACGTGCTCCGTACTACGACCATGACCCCGACTTGAACTTTTGTGTGCTTATGTAACGCCAGGTTGTTGTTGTTATGCTAAATTATAAGAAATCGTGTCGGCAAAGCGTAACCTATTGTGCTGTTTATTTTTAGATCCGCACAACAATATTTCGCACACCTGTTTGGCTGCAAAGAATGTCGAACCCTACAACCCTCATTGCCACATTCAAGTAAGTCAGTTTATTATATAATAAATAAACTGAATGCAACCAGAAAAACCAAGTAGGCCTATACTTGGAGTTGGATTGTGATAAATAATGATCAAACACTTGACAGTGGTTATGTTTCGACATGTTGTAAAAAGTAACCACCAACATAACTATAGCATCTCCGGGCAATGCTGGACAAGCCCGTATTTCCAGAAACAGACAATATTAATTGCCTTCATTGGAAATATGGCATGTATCAAAACATGCCACATTTAGAGCGAGTACCAATTTCACCGGGTTCGATCGCAACGATACACAAATGCACTGAAATGCCACATTTCCGAATATTGCATTTCCTAAAATGAGAGCATTAACAGGTTCATTAAAACTGGCTGGGGACTATCGAACGCCTGTCAATATTGTCTGATAGTGCCAGTGCCGAAACACCTGTGGTCATTACAGATATACGTACATGCATTACAAATGTGTTCTCATAATTGCAAGGCATATTATACGGTCTGCTACAGCATTCATATCAATCAGGGATCGTGTTGCATGTTGTCTAGGTAACAGATCCGATGGATTTCAGAGTGAGAAAATGTTATGTTCGTGTTTGAGATTTACACCTGGATAAAACACAATGCTTAAAACAGGCCCCGAACCACACACCAAGGGGGCAATCGTCAGCTTCGAATCCGAGGCCTGTCGTTCCGTACCCCCCCCTTTCAAATAATCCTGGATCCACCCCTGCTAGTTATTGGTTCTCAGTCATATCTGAACCTCAGTGGTGTATTAACATTTTATGCAGCGAGCGGTTATATAAGAAATCTATCTTAAAACAGCATTTAAAGCAGATGAGCGTCCCTGCTGGGAGCAGAGAGGAGTTAACGCGCAGAGAGCATAAGCCGGCTGGTCTAATCCTATACCACTAATAAAAATACTTCCATTTCCAGGAATGTGTACCCCGAGTGTCTTCGCCAACGCGAGAAAGCTTCTTATCTTCTCAAAATATGGGATGCCCTCTTGATAAGCATGCATGCATGGAGAACTGGTTTTAAATTGAAGGTGGCACGCATCGGACTAGAATCTCAGGGTAGTATTTCTAAACGTGTTAAACGAAAGCGAAAGTGCCGTAAAACACGAGATTCGTCCTCACTTTAATCATCACCCAGCATGATGACCATTATGTCCACACACGGCACTCGCCTCATATTTGCACCCTGATAACACGGTGAATAATACCGCATAACAAACCATAAATCAAACTGAATGTCAAACCTAACCTTGTTCCAGCTTATAAATTCTTATAATACCCAAGTCCCAGATATTTTACACGAGGAACGCCCTTTCAAGGATCCCCTAAGCTAAAGGTGAAAGTAGATCTGATAAACCATGTCATGTCTTTCTATTTCTTTTCCTTTTTTCATCTTGAACAGTAAGTTTGCCTGCACTGAAGTTGCCGTCGGAGACTTAAAGATTACATGCACTAAGTAGATCAGACAGTGCAAAATTAGGGCTACATTAATAAAACGTAACACCGCCCTAGGATTAAAAACTGACTCATAACTCCAGTCAAAACCCGTCTTAGTTATAGGCCTCAAATGCCATGCATAAAATCGACGTTGCTAGGAAACGTTTAGATTAAACAGCGACTTATTGCTCTAATGTAAGGACCCAGTCAAAACCAGACACTTACAAGATGTGCCTTAAGGTCATTAATTTTAGTAGGAGGAAGTAGAATTCGGCAAAAAAGTTAACTTATTCTTGGTGAGGAGTTGCAACACGAGATATATTTTAACCTGTGAAATAAGCCAGGTCAAGCATAACGCGAGCTTAGTGTGGTACTCTTATGAAAGAAAACCTAGGTCACATTCAACGCCCATTTTTTTACAGTCGCGCGGTTACGTATAGTGCCCCTGCAAAGGTCAGGTGAAAATTCTGTACCATCGAATACTTTGGCATCGATTGGAATAGTAATAAACACTCAAATTTCAGTCTGTAATTTTAATATGTAAACAAAATGGAACAATTATGTGAGATACAAGTATCAAAATCATGACAACAATTCGATGATATTTACATTGTAAATTACGTATACATGAATCATCCTTTTCCATTTATATAATATATGGTCGTAATGTACAGTCACACTCATTGCAGATATGGTGTATCAATGTCTATGTCTCACGTTAACATAATAAGCTGCCTTTGGGAAATGTTTTTTTCGGACCCTGTAGCATTTGATCGAAGATTGTTTTTGTGCGTCTGCAGTTCTCCTGGGTTTGACTGCAAAAGTCCGTGCTTCAATTCTATGCAACTGCTATCAAATTGCACTTTTCCCTCGATTCAATAATGTTCGTCTTATCACATACGCGTTTGTTATTTCTGATGAAAAGTATCACTATCATTCTATCAAACAAATACGATGTGCTTTTTAACAATATGTTGACAACGAGTTACTCAAGCATGCCTGAGAAAGACTCTCATTTTTCAAGTCACTGTAGGTCACCATAAAATGTCTACATCGAAACGGAACCGACTAATATAGTCCTTTCTAAAGTTCTATATCATCCAAATTGATAATTCACTTCCCCAATCTACAAATATCTCCAAGTCATGGTGAACAAAAGTTTGTGATTCAAAACAGCGCTATCGTTATAATCGCATTAAATGATATGTAGTAGGCTACCTACTTCTAATTTGTCTAAATCATGATGGGGCCACGCCCCCTTTATGTATTGTTTGAGCGAGTGAATGAAATCGAGAAAGCACGAGATAGTCATCTAATTTACAATGCCTGCGGTCAGAGATGTCTATAATGCGAATGATGAAATCCCCGATGTATGAAGGGAGGCGTTGCCTGTGGCTGGCAATACAGCGTCTTGGTATCTTGTTGTTAGATAGTTCGCAGCGTCGGTGAGCTGATGCAAGACGTTGAACAGTCCACTGAGATGATGTCGGAACATTTTGGCAGTCTGTTTCGACTGTTCGTCCATATTTTCTGTCTCATCGTCCGCGTCCGTGTCTAGAGACCCCGGTCCACGTACGAGCTCGTTTTTGACCGCGTTTAGCATGCGGTAGCAGCTCAATAAGTCTGTATTGTTCATTTCCATCCCCACCGGTATCACGGCCTTTTCCTGCGAGTTGTTTGTGTCGGGGATAATCTCAATATCCATGTCTCGAAGGCGACTGGGAATCATAACAGTGCTGTCCATGCTATCGACGGCTTGCACAAATTTATTCATACAGGCCGAGAGAGATTGTTTCGCTGGCCGTTCAAGGTTGTTCACGTTGTTATAATTCCATCTCGGGTTTGAATTCTCCTCCATGGTGAATTTCTGTTCAGGGTACGTCTTGCTCCTCAAACGGCTGCCTAAAAATGTGGGTTGTTGTCTAGAATTCTGGTCGATATTTCTCTGACACCGAATTACTCCTGAATCGATCACAGCACTGTGATGTGATGGTGCTGTTTGTGTATATTTGTTTCCTGATCCAAGGTCGGTCGATTTTAACTCTGAGGGGTAGAAGGTTGGATTAGCCGGTACCAACATTGTTAAATACTTCCAAATTTTAAACAATATTTTGGCTTCAATTTAATTTTGATGATACTCAATATTTATCTTTTAATAACTTTGCTACTAAATATAAAGTTTTTAGCTGATTATTCTGTTTAAGAGCAAAGAAAACGAGACTGCCCTACAACCTTTCTCCCCGTACGTCGAACGCAAATCACGTTATCTTAGCCTCGTTTTGATTGGTCTACATGGCGTGATCATGCGGTTTTCCGTTGTAAGCCTTTTATTTTCACATGCTACCGGGAATGATCGAAGCTCTTGTACAAATAAACAATACTTCCTTGCATTATTGTCGCCCTTTTCAATACTTACGGTATTGTAATATTTAAAGTAGGGCAGATTATTTTTAGATCTTGCAAGCCTCTTTGGTTTGTGTTTACTACGTTTAATCATTAATTACAGCGTATTGTGCATGGTGATGTACCAAACAACCCCACTTTGCGCAAAATAGGTTAGGCCTACCTGTCGCCCAAGGTGCCTTAGTCAAATGTACTAGTTTATATCGCAAATAAATAAATGAATATTAAATAAAGAAATAAATAGTTGAATAATAAAAAGAATGAAAATTTAGATGACCCGGAAAATTAATTTAATCATGATAAAATTATAATTATAATAGCTATGGTGGTGATGATGAGAATATTAACAATAAAAAATTATTTGTTAATAATACACGGCCTTATTCTACATATTCTTTCATATTGTTTTAGTGGCACTTGAGACGGGCATGTGTTCATATATATGTGTGTGTGTGTGTGTGTGTGTGTGTGTGTGTGTATCGTTTGAAATTGAAATTATTAGTAAAACTATAGTATATTCTCAGTCCTGACCTAATATCTGGTTTTTACAGAATTACAGTTATAGTCGCGCTAGGGTCAGGCGGCCAGATACTGGTATGTTATACTGTAGGCCTACGAAAATAACGTACGTCCTTGCATCAGCCAGTTTTTAGACATGACCGGTGCGAGTATACCAAATTATTATAGGGAAATGAGGTGCGCTTGACATTTGTTTATATGTAATGCATTGACTCACGTTATTAGGAGAAAAATATTCAATCTGGTAACATTTAATATGGTCTAATATTTGAGCAGGGCTATGCACAGCATGCCCGTAGCCGGGGGGGGGGGGGGGGGGGGGGGGGGGGGGTCGAAAAAAACCCCCTTTTTTGGGGGAAAGG
>NW_019773666.1:0-26031 GCF_001039355.2 Lingula anatina | reverse complement strand
GCGGGCGGGAGGCAAGAGTCCCAGCCAAGACTACTACTAAATTTCTCTAAATTTGTTCGATCATTATCAGAGTATTAGAGAGTTATAACCGGTTGGTCTGTTTTATATCAATTTCTGATTATGTACTTTACATATCTTTTACATACAAACATATTTATTAGTAATATGTAATTATATCTTCTTAAATTTCGAAAACCACCTGCAAATACAATATATGTAATTCAACAAGAACCTCTATCTGCCGTTTTTAACAAATCAAACTCTTACAATGGGAATCCTGAAAATAATTTTTTTTAATCTGCCATATTAAGAGTACAAATATAAATTGTAAAGAGAAAAGAAAAGCAATTTAACGTGACACAGATTAGCTTACCGGTTACTGATGCTCTTCGCTTGGATGAATGAACGAAGAGAGAATCGAGCAGACCATCCCTCTTCATGAATGAGTCATTTCAATCGAAATTTTCGCACAAACCTGGTCTTTCTTTGCTGAAAACTTACCTTTTTCTTATTCTCTGGTAATTAATTTCACTATTTTGGCCTCAAAAGTCTGAGATCGGTCAGAATACAACAATAAAGCGGCTCTTGACAACGTTATCAAGATAACTGTACAATGGCAGCCATATTTATGATAGAGGCTATAAATATCAGCCAATCAAATGCCAATCCTGTGACCTATATTTAGTAAAAGGGGGTGTGCATCATTTCTGTATTTAGGTAGCATATATAAACAGAAAACTGAAAATTTGACGGAAATTCCACTGTAAACATTTCCTATTAACAAAATAAGAGAAAGAGAGAGAGGAAATTTAAAACACCAATTCAAATAAAAAATTATTATTATTGTTCTTAAAACACATCACATTTGTTTATATGAAGAAAGTAATTACAGTATCTGCATGTGACTCAAATTATGCCTGAAATAAATTAAAACACCAACAATATTTGTTTTCATATCGTAAGACAACTATAAAATGCATTCTAAAATAATGAGATACAAAACCAAACAGCTGAAAACAGAAACTGTCACAAATCTGTGTTTCAAATGGTCAACTTGTCAAAATCATCCAAACAGTTTTAAGATAGCAGAAACCATGCCCCCGCCCCCCCCCCCCCAAAAAAAAAAACTGAGGCACTTCAAAATGACACAGTGATAAATTAAACAAGAAGGAAAATGATCTCAATAAATAAATAAATAAATATAAAAAATGCCCACCAAATCCCTGGCTTGAATATACACTACAAATATCTTTACATATTCTCTTCGGCTGTGTTTACATCTGAACCAACTTGGATCTTCAGATTAACTTATTCCTTAAAACCATCCTTTAAACGGGAAAGAACTTTCGTTTATTCTAATAAAATAAATAACATCAAATATGTCATTCTTTGCATATGAACGTAAATAAAAACAAGATCACTGAACTCTAAAAGAAGTCCTCAGTCAAGGCAACAATTATCATAAATATATGCGATTTCTACTAAACTTAAAATAAACAACATTTTAGTTTACTAATTAGTCTCGCAAACTCTTCTCCTTCAAATCTACATAGCCATTAGGATTATTTGTGTTCTTGAATATTATAATGATTGTTAGGACATATTCAAACTGCCATGAAGTCTTTCTGAAAAACTATAGATTAGAGGCATGTTACAACATATTTTCAACATACTTTCTTACACACTAAGACAGTGTTTTGTTGTAGTTGTGATAAATCAAGACTCATCGGGAGAGATACAAAACAGTAAAAGTCACTATGGACATTTTTTTTTCACTACATCAGATCACTGAACATTGCATTAAAACCCAAACACCATCTTTCCTTAACAATCCACATTTTCCTTTTCCTTTAAATTGGTCAATCACCTTATCTAGTCATCTTCACAAAGTTATTTGTATTCAATGCATAACAAAAAAGAACCCAGACCTTGGCACCCTGAATTTCTTAGATGACTAAAAACTTACTTCTCTTACCAGCATTAGTTAAATGAGTCTCCGTTATCATATGAAACTCAGGGAGGTTCTCAAAGAAATTGTCTCCTGAGAGCTAATTGATTAAGGTTTGAGATTTCTTAAACTTAGAAGCCAATCCAAGTACCTTCTTAAAATTCTATACATGCATGGTTAACTCCTTTCTTGGGTTAAGCCTGGATCCATATTCACAAAAGAGTTTTAGGCCAAAAGTTAATCTGAACTTTTACAACTAAATTTAGGTCTAGTTCACTTTTGAGTTAATGTGCAGCAGTCCACTATTAAAGGAGTAATTGTTTGTCTACATTAGCAACCATTTCTTTCTTGGCATAAAACGGGTGCAATATTTTTTTTTTGCAATAATATTATTTCAATATTTCTACTTTCCATCTAAATTTCTATTGTGACACAGGTCCCTAAGGCTACCTTCAGAACAGCCAACTAGCAGACCCGCGGACCACTTGAATGCTTGTTGCATTATCCCCATGGGGAATCTATTCAGTGTCTGATCAGGAATTAAGCGGAAAGTTTTTTAGTGGTCGCAATATTTTATCCAGGGATCTGTTAGTCCGCTGTACTGAATGTGGTTAAATCCTACTGCACAAAGTCACAGTTCTAGAATATATATCTAGCCCCTTCACAAACATCTACTATCACATCAAAACACATAGGCAGAATTCTTGAGCATCTACGTCCCAGTCAGCATCAGGAATCTTTCGTCATGTTCTCAACAAAACCATTGTGACTAAACCTGAAAGAACAATAACTTGTTACACATATTTTTTAAAAAAATATTTAAAATTTGTGAGCATAGTGTAAGTTTCGGGGACAATTCTTATTTACTAATTAAAAGTTTTAAAAATCTGCAAATTAATCATATTGTTTTACCAATGTCTTAACACAAATGATTACATCTCAACCAAGATATCTGAGAATCAATGCGATTTTCTTCTTTAAATTAAGATCTTAAATATCCTTAATCATCAAATGTGTAGATCTGGCAATAACAAGGTAAGAAAGAAGAAAAAAAGGGAAAGAAAAACAAGTAGCATCTTAAAATTTCCACCAAAAACTCACCTAAGACATAAGCAGCTATAAGTTTCTGGTTTACTGAGAGCACTAAGTATTCTGGCACTTTGATATTCTTGTCACCTACAGTTGGAAGCATGAGTGCAGCGATACACGCAATGGCCGCCATGATGATGACCAGGCTTGGACTAGTGGACTGAGATTGACCTAGGGACAGAAAAAAAAAAAAGACAATAAATCTGGACCTAGATTTGATTAGAGTGTGATTGTATCAAATGGTCTTGAAAGCTTTCAATTACAATGTTTGGTGCACAGGAAAATTACACAAATTGCATTGTATAACTACAATCTGCAGTGCATCTTGCAATTCTCACACCTGTTGTCATAAAAATCCTGTTGAGAAGTTTTGTTCAATATTCTGAGAGTTGCCATTAAAAATCTCCACAAACTACTGCTCTATAACAATCAATAGCTGACAAAACACAGGTGGCAGAAAAGGAATACTGATAAGAAAACTGAGTTACTCTCCCTTTTTTCAGCCCAAGTCATAAAGGAGAATTTGACCCCCCTCTCCCCCCCCCCAAATACACACACATGCGCACACACACACACACACACACACACACACACACACACACACACACATCTACAGGACAGTGTACCTGGTCTTATAGGAATACTGAGCTGCTCTCCCATTTTCCCACCTGGGACAGTAGGAAGGCTTTCAAATGTGTCCTCAGACTTGACCTGGCTGTCCCGTGTGGGATAGAGGACTGATGTGACCTCCTTCTTCCCTGGAAATATAACAGACACACATTAGCTTCTGTAAAGCTTTTCTGTAGCTTTCCTCAGTAGAATTTCTTCTCAGTGGTGGTCTCTTCCAAAATTGCCCATTTTAATCTTTGAGTTCAGAATGAAAATAACAGCATGCAATACAGACAAAGGTGTCAAGAAAGGAATTATTATAAACTTTCTGGTTTGAATTGAATTGGGAAAAAAAATTCTTAAAACAAGCTGTATTTTTCTGGGTTAGTCCAGAATTAATAACGATAAATTCATACCATTACAAAAAATACACAAGTATAATACCTGATACAGTTTTATGAAATTACCTGCCATTTTCCTAGATCCCTGTTCATACACCTGAATCCTGAACTTGTCAAGAACACCTTCATGTTTTATACAGATATCTACATGGCGTATCACACTGAAATCAAAGGCAAAGAAGACTGACGATGGGTGGTATCATTAATACACGAAACATTACAGCAACTTTTCCTAGTATTTATTTATTTATTCCATTCCCCAAAATATACTAAGGCATATCAACCCCACTTTTTAAAACAATTTGACAAATACAGCTTTCACCTTACCACGAGGTCTAAAACTGTTACAGTGATCTGAAATGCAATATGCTCTGAATTGCACAAGCATTTTCTATATACATAAATATTATGAACTTAATCCCAAATATTACCCCATATTGCCCCAAATCTTCACAAACATCTATCAGTGTTATACTTACACATCCACACAGCACCTTGGTTTGACCACTCCCTCTGGATCTATGACAGAGTATTTCTTAGGAGCAGTGCACTGGACTGGAACAGAAAGATTTCAAAGAAAGTTCAAAGAACAAGTGGAACATTAGGTGTACCATCAGTGACTGTATGATGTGTCTCCAGGGGCTCATTTCCGATTAAACTACTGGTTCTGTGTAGATCGATCCAACTCCGCAGGGACTCTTGCTGAAGGCAATCAGATAAACAGATGAACATGGCTCCTTCTGGCATTGAGTGGAATGCAGAAAAGCAGGTGATTATGCAAGCAGGTTGGAAACAAGAGGAGGCATGTTAAATTGCACTCAGCAAGAGTACCCGTGGAGTTGGATCAATCTACGTAGAGTGATCAAGCTTGCAGAAATTTTATGCATACTCAACTTTAAATCTCAGCACCATCTCAAAGCGATGAACAAAGTTATCACCAGTTTATGGGAAGACTGGTTATCAGAGTAAAAGACTGGGTAACAGAGTAGAGGCATCATTTTTACACTTGACATTTTGTTACATAGCTCATAAAAAACTTGTGTACACTCACCCTTAAATCTCAGCGCCATTTCATAGGGGTTGTACAAAGTGAGCACCTGTTTATGTGTGGATTGGTCATCTGAGTAGAAGATTAAGGAGGAAGGGAAGACAAATACAGGGAGTTTTCCATCGCTGAGACTGGAAGGAGGGCTCTGCATCACCTTGGATAACACTTTCTATCACACCCGTCACTCATCAAGCCTCCACTACTGGTTTATCTGAATGTGTATGGAAATGTTAATTGTGGATGAATATATATCTGTGATTGCTGTGTTTATAATTAAATATTTATGGGCTGAACTTACAAATACACAGAATGAGTAGTACTAATATCTCTCACATACAGTACTAGTACCAACTAAAAATATTTTTGAACTGCCAGGAATAAAGTTTGTTCTTTGGTTATTATTATTATCAACATGTGCAGAGGCCACTCCCTGTACACAAAATGAACTGAAGAAAATTACAATTCTCTACAGTGCACTGAATCAGTGAATATTCAACAATCACATCGTCTTTGGTAATAAATGAATACACTTTCATCAGTCTGTTAAGTCTCAAAGGATGATTCAACATTAACATAACGGCTAGTGGCTACATATCCGTTCAAGTTAAGTTTATTGCGCTGCATTTTCTTTTTACATTTTTTGACATTTAACCTGTAGTTCTGACCTCACGGGGTCTCCTGCCAAATATTTTGACAGGGTAATTTATGGAAATTCATGACCCAAATGATCAAATTTTCAGAATCAAAATGGCTTTTTTAATGTACTTACTGTTGTGTACGTCTTCGGGTTGTGCTCTTTTCCAAATAAAACGGAATGTTTAGTTTCGGAGCGACGCATAAATTGATAAACGTAAGTTTAAATAGTGTGCGTATTGTTATTGTTATTATTCTGGTTGTGTGAACTACGTCATCAAAATTTGTGTTCTCGTAGGAAACGAGAACTCACAAAAACATGGGGATGAACAACTTACCTGAGAACGATTGTAATTCTAACACCGGTCTGAATAAGAAACTAAGGTTTGCCAGCTGTTATTCTGAAATAAGACATTGCTTTAACATACTTAATTGACTGTGAAGAGTGGTAAATGAGTTTAACATAGCTATGAGCGATTAAATCTCTCTCTCTCTCTCTCTCTCTCTCTCTCTCTCTCTCTCTCTCTCTGTATGTGTGTACATACATGTTATACTTGAAATCGATTTGATGATGCCCTCACTTTTTTTAGTCATAAGCAATGGAAAAAGCTGAAAAGAAAGCTTCACAGACAGGCACTTGCCAAACAGAAGGAATCTGAAGGTCAGTCAATTAGTAATTTGATGAAATGTGTTACACTTAAGCCTACATATAGCTATGGGTATTCACCCTGTGCACCACTATCTGAAACTGAAGAAAACTATTCCTCGTTGTAGAAATGGGGTTACGATACATATGTATGTATACACTGTACGTAGTTATATGTAAGTCTGTCAAAAACCTTTTACATTCTGCTTACAGTATACTGTACACAGACCTTTCTGTCGAGTAGTTTTTAATTATTTTTTTCTGTATTCAGAAAAGACGGCAGTGTCATCAGAGAGTGAGGGACAGGAGGCATCAGAAGATGAAAAGGAAAGGTGAGTAGCGCCTGAAAATTGCTGAAAATGTTGACCCTATGAGGCTATGAGTGATAAATATTTCAAAGACTGCATGGTAGAAAAATTTGTTCACTTGGTTTAAGGGACAGGCAAGGAAGGGAGTTTGATATTTGAAATTCATGTGCAAGTACACTGAATCACAATATAAGGAAACATGTTAATTCTAGGGTATAATCAATAAAGGAGGTAATAAAAATGACAAATAATGAAAGATGAAGTGAAATACCCAGACATTGAATTTAATATTTTAACTTGTTAAATATGTTTAATTATAATTATTCCATATACTAAACCTGTATAGTTCAGCTGTGTAGAAAGCATTCCCTTTGTTGTAGGTTAAGACAGCACGAGCTGTGGTTAGAGAGAGAACGCCAAGCCCAAGCTGCATGGAAGGCCAAGAAGGAGTGGGAAGAAAAAGAAAGACGCAGGAAAGAAGAAGAAGAAGTGAGATTGATTGTGCTAAATTTTATCATTTTGTTAAAAAGGCTTCATACTTAGAGACCCCATGATTTGCTTACACAGGTTCTTACTCATTAAGAAAAAAATTTCTTTAAAGCAAAGCAGAATCCATATATTTTGACAATATTGGATTGACTTGTAAATCTGAAGGGCAGAGCAATTTTGTGTGTGTGTTTGTGTGTAAGCAGCAGTGACTGTGTGTTCCTAAATTTTCAAATGACAGTCTTCTTGTTTATCCAGAAACCCAGATATTTGGCTGTTGTATCTATGTCTCAAAGACAGTCTATATATATAGAGATGTGTACCTTCAGGATTTTCATTTTCAGGATTAAAAAAAAAAAAAGGTACACTTTTATCTTTGTAAATCAATTGTTATTTTTCAATTTCTTAACAGAGAAAAATTCGAGAGGAATGGGAGGAGCAGCAAAAGAAGGAAGCGGAGGCAGAAGAGAAGAGAAGGAAGGAGGAGGAAGAGAGGAAGAAAAGACAGGTGACTGGAGGATGACCCTAGAACATATCCTACCTGGACATTAGTTTAAGAGATGCTCTTCTAATATTAAATCAGCAAGTTTTCGAATTTTGAATAAAAAAGCATTCTTGAAAATGTTGAAGTTTTAAAATAATTTTGATCATGCTTTAAACATAGTCATTCTTCATGATAATTGATGTTCATATATATACATATTCATATAAGTATTCATATCCAGCATAATAAACTGAAAAGCATTCCTTGACCAAATTACTGCCCAGCAAGGACATTTGGTCAATTTTTTCATGTTGGAGAGAAATAGAAGAATGTGATCAATTTGTATCTTTTATTGAAATGTATTTCATTTTGCAGATTATAAATTGAGATGTCTGGGCTTAGACAGCCTTATTACAGATAACCTATAATATTTAATATGCATTGAAAAGCAAATAAGTCGCCTTATAAGTGATTCCTTTTTAATGTCATTTTTTTTGTCTGTCTCAAAAATTTAGGATTAAAATTACAATAAAAAAAAGAAATTCTGCTTTTCATCTTCATTTTGATAATATATTGCAACAAGTTGGATAAGGTCGAGAGTTTAAACATTTTAATTTTATATTACATGTTATCGCATGATATGATGATAGTCAAAGTAACCAATTATCCAGGAAAAATGGACTAAGCGTGTTACTTGTTTGTACTTGTTGATGTTATATAAATGTATCTTCAGACTTAACCTCTTATTCAGATCAGATTACATTGTGTTATCATGCTAGTGCTGATTTATTGGTGTTATAGGATGAACTGCTGCAGAAAGCAACAGAGAATGAAAACAAGGTAGTTATGCTTAATTAAATGTTTAAGTCTTGTTAACTTATCCAGAAACCGGGGGATTGTATATATGTGTATGTACCTTCAGTGCTTGTAATTTCTGGATTTTTTATAAGGTTCACTTTTGAATCTGCATATTTTTCTGTCTCTTTCTCCCTCTCTCTGGCTCTGATTTTTGCCAACCTCTTCCTCAACCACTGAGGTCCTTTATGAGGAATTACACAATTATCCCCATTGCTCTATTTAATAATAATAATAATAATAGTAATGATAATACTTTATTGGGCACTAAAATGTTTACAGACACATTTTGCATGTTTTCTAGATTACAATTTGACAAATATTTATATATGTTATAAATTGTGTTATAAATGTGTTATAAATTATGCTGTCATGTCTGTCTGATTTATGTCTCTCTAGGATGTGTGGCATAACCCGCTAGCCCCAGTGCAGTACGGTGAGGAGAGGAAGGTGGAGAACTGTCCATTTTTTATGAAGACTGGTGCATGCAGGTTTGCAGAAAGGTTGGTGTGGTGATTTTGTAATATTACCCTCCCCCACGCACGTGCACACACACACGAACACTGTCACGCACTCACACGTCTGCGTGCGCAAACACACACACACACACACCCACACACATACACACCATTGACTAAAGGAAATGAGTCTTTTAAAGTGAATTTTTTATATGATGTATTGATCTTATTGACTATTGACTAGTAAAGTTTGTTTTGGACTGACAATTCATTGAAGCTTACAGATACAAGAGGAGAGTGGGATTAAAATTTAATGAGCAGAAGGGATTTTTATTTTCAGATGCTCCCGTTCACATCCATTCCCAGACTCCAGTGTGACCTTGTTATTTCCTGGAATGTACACACACTTTGGTTTACAGGAAAGCATGAGGGACGAGTATGACACAGGTATGCTGTTCGCCATATTGCAATATGGCGACAGAAAAATCTCTGCGTTTGTTCAACTAGCTTGGTATATATGTATCCAAAGCCCTTTTCACAATGTTTGGTACACTTTGCACCATTTTGAAAGGATGACCACTGAGTAATCTGTATGTTATGTTAACAGAGCCCCTGTGCTTGACGCAACCAGTTTACCAGATCAATTTCAGAGGTTGAAATAGTTGTAAGCAAATCTATGAAAGGAAGTAAACTCGCCACCCCAGCCCCTCAACCCCATTACATGATTCTATGTTAGAACCCAGTTTAAGTGGTTGAAATAAAAAAGTGCACTGCACAATAAAAAAGGATGAACAACATATTTGAGGGCTTTTTCTTTGTTTGACCAGTTTCATCTTTGAAGAACAAAATACATATGTATATTGTTTTGTATTTTTCCAGACATCAGACACTGAGAATCACTGTTGAGGAAAAAATGATTTTATATTCTTTTTTCAGACATCAGCCTGGAATACGAGGAGTCAGAGACCTACCAGCACTTCAAGGAGTTCTACGAGGACGTGCTTCCAGAGCTGAAGGCTGTGGGGAGAGTGGTACAGTTCAAGGTCTGCTGTAACCACGAACCCCACCTGAGAGGAAATGTCTACGTTCAGTTTGCCAGGTATGTAACAGTGACAACAGAATGCTCTGAAGCAAAATTCTGTACATTTGACAGCTTTGCTGGTGAGCTGTAATCATAAAGCCCTCCTCAGGGCCAGCCTGAGTGGCAATGGAATTTTTTTTTTTTCATATATATTCTCTTTTGTTATTTTTCCTAATGCAACTGCCTTGAAAGAAAAGTTTACTTTTGTGTAATTTAAACGATTTTCAAATTTTTAAAAAATTTGTATATATGAATAAGTATTTTCTGTCTCCTTTTTTCTAGTGAGGAGGAAGCAATACGTGGCTTTGCTGCCTTCAATGGCCGCTGGTATGGAGGTCGTCAGCTACAGTGTGAGTTCACAGTTGTCACCAAGTGGAAAGGGGCGATATGTGGTAAGTTTGGGTTTTGTCATTGTTGGATATACCATAAGTCATCTTTAATCAGTATAGCATTGTTTAAGTTGACTCATTGTGAAATATTAAATTTGATTTCAGTCCTTGTTGTGATGCAAAGACACAAAAAACTTTTTGAAGATTTTTTTGGTAAATCTCCCACATTTGAAATGTATCTAGTATTGTTTGCCTAACGTCAATTCCTGAAAATGTGGTGATCAATTTTGGTGGTGTCCCACATTGAAATCCTGTATGAAACTGTTACTTGGTATCGTTTTCAGAAAATTTCTCAAGTGAATAATTTTTTGTGGAAGTCATGCTTTTCTAAGTTGAAGATTTATAAGAAATATTCCAGATTGAAATTGTTATTCTTTTCTTACGGTCAATTTATAAAGCAAGTCTAATGATTAAATTTTTTCTGTAATAGGCCTATTTCACATGAAACGCTGCCCGAAAGGCAAAAACTGCAACTTCCTTCACGTCTTCCGCAATCCCAATGGTGAGTTTCGTGATGCAGACAGGGACTTTGAATTTGCATCCTCTCAGAGACATGAAGGAAGAAGCGAGCGTGGTTCATCAAAAAGGGACGACAGACAGTATTACTCTGAACGAGGCTATCGTAATGGCAGGCGCAGATCCTCTTACAGACATCGTGAAGATGATAGTTATGAGAGACGAGAAAGACGTTCGCACGCATACAGGGAGGATGACAGAGATGGAAGAGAACAAAGAAGAAGGCGCAGATCAAGGTCAAGAGACAGAAGAAGGTCAAGGTCAAATGACAGACAATCGCCAAAGCAAAACCATCATGATTCAAGAGATGATGGTGACTTTAAAGACAGATACAAAAATAGATCAGACAGAAATAGTGGACAATCACCCTCACTTGATAGAGAAACATCCAAAAGTCATAGAAGTAGTTCAAGATCAAAGCATCATAGCAGGCATAAATCTAGGTCAAGGTCATGTTCAAGTTCTTCTGACAGAGAAAGACCTAACCATTCACAGACAGACTTAAAAGATACTGAAATAGAAAAATATGATAGATCAAGTTCTAGTTCTCTACTTCCCAGAACAAGGACAAGGTCATTATCGTCTGAGGGTCAAAGGTCAGATTCTTCAGAGCATAAAAGGAAAAGGTAAGTTGATAATATATGTATATGTATATCTGGCTATCTCTTTAAGTATCTTATCCTTGCAGGACGTTGACTGTCATTCATCACTCCCTTTCTTCAGATGATCTCACACACATATATTGAAGCAAGCAAAAAATTTTGAAGTATTTTGAATATGAGTTTAAGCTTTATATCAATACAGCAGTTCTCTTTTTTCACTGCTATTTATTGGAAAGTGATATTTTCTTTTTAAGTCATAAGTTCTTTTTAATCAGTTACTGATGTTTCAACAAATTTTGTAACTAACTGACAATTAATACCAAAGCCAAATTTCTTTTAATAAGAATACATCTTCATCCCTGCAATGTTTTTAACATCAGCAGCTGCTCATTTAGTTAATTCAGGTTGTTAATTTTTAAAAATATTTTTCCAGCAAACGGACGTATTCGAAATCCAGGTCCAAAAGTAGGTCAAGATCCAGATCTCAGTCAAGAGATAGGAAAAGAAAACATAAGAAAAAACACAAAAAGAACAAGAAAAGTAAAAAGAAGAGCAGGTCGGACGTGGAGCAGTCTGTTTTAATAACTAGCCCAGAATTTGACAAAGAGCATAGGGAAGTTGACTTAGTCTCAGAGAGTGGAGATTGAATTTAAATGATGTTTATTTACTTGATAATAACAATAATGATTTAATGAATTTAAATGATGTTTATTTACTTGATAATAACAATAATGATTTCATTAGGTAAACATCCCCATTACAGCTGGGACATCACTTTTTTTTTTTTTAATGCATTCTTATTTACCTTATATACTGACTAATTTTTACCTTAGTTACAAATAAGAACATACTTTTCTTCAGTTATATTTTAAGTCGAGAAGAAACTGAAAGGCGATCTGTGCCATTGGTCTGACTATTGTTTTGAAACATTTGGAAATAAAAGCTGAAACATCCATGTATCTTTCTTGGAATTATCATTAAAATCTACCACAAATTGGGGGTTAAAACCTTTTTTCAGTGGGTAGCATTTCTAGAGGATATTTTATTTTGACAGGTAAAAACGGTATAGAGTACCCTTAACCACATTTTAAAATGGTATAAACGATAGCTCTTACTTAGGCTTCGTTCACATGCAATGTCTATTTTCTAAATTCTATTTTCTATTTGCGGCATGTCTTATGATCACGGTCTGTGCACTGAATATCCCGCCGCGTAATTACTGGCAGCGCGAGCCAGTTACTTATAGTAACTTATAGTAACTGGCTCGCGCTGCCAGTAATTACGCGGCGGGATATTCAGTGCACAGACCGTGATCATAAGATAGCGCGAATAGAAAATAGAATTTAGAAAATAGACATTGCATGTGAACGAAGCCTTAACCGTTTTGCCTTAATTGCAGGATGACATAGGATTATTTTGTCAGCATAACATCAACTTCTCGCCTTGACTTTTAACGCACCGTTTTATAAACTCATTTTTTTTTGTTTTGTCCATTTTGATGTTGGAAGGACTTGAGAGACAAGTAATTAAAAATCTCTAAATTTAAAACACTGAGATTAAGAATAAAAGCTCCACACAAAAGATAATATCTCGACTGAGTTTATTCCAATCTTCTACTACTGTACACAAATTTTCAACACAAGATACAGCCAATCTGTACGTGTTGAATGCAAGCAGGCATCTTCCCTTACACAAAACAGTCATCAATCAAGTATTAATTGATGTTCGATATAATTATCATCATCACTGCCGTCTTCTTCCTGAACAATGGCAAAGAAATACAGATACATTCCCTTCCAGTATTTTACTCATTTCACAGAAGAAACCAAAAATTTTTTTCAGATAACCAGGAAATGAAGATGCCTCTTTCAAATATTATAATCATCATCACCTTGGCCTCCCTGACTGTAGGCATGAAAAACCCCACGCATTTAATTCATTTCAAACTTTTTTTTACTATATTACAAAAAAAAAAAAAAAAAAAAAAAAAAATGGTCACCATTAATGTGATAAAAATCCAGTAGCCTCTCTGCTACCCAATATAACCATACCCATGTTAAACACACTAGGTCTGGTTTACATTCACTGCTGTACAATTAAAATAAAATTTTGATAATTTAATTATTATAATAATAATAGCAATGCCAATTAAATATTCACAATAAAATAAGTGAGATGATTCTGCCCAGAAGAGTAAATGTGAAAACTGTTGGAATAAGGCGCTCAGGGGAGGACTGCTGTAGACCAAGATAGCCTTCAAACCACACATCAAGGTTTTACCGTGGATCTCCCACATATTACGACTCTAACAAACAAACAATGTCAAACCTACATCATGAGTAATTCACTATCATGAAGATTCTGACTCCACAGCATGTCTTCTTTACTTCATGGTTGTTAGATTCACATTATATAACATTTTCAACTCATCCTCATAGTTGTAATTCACATCACAACAGCTTCAGCTGGCATCATTACGGTTTGAACTCACTAACTTGCGTAATCATGGTTATCTATCACATCACCGAGGTTCCTAATGAATCACATGGACCTTGAGGCATTTTCTTAAATCGGTAGTTTGGTGTTGTGTGTGGTGGCCATTTTGGTCTAAAGTATTCCCCCCCGCGCTGAGCAGGCATTATGCAAAAGCAACACAGAATAAACCTTGAGAATGCGCATCCAAAAAGCACTTGACAAGTCCTGTATGCCAAACAACAATGCACCACAACATTTGCTATACAATGTTTGACCTCACTAACATGACACAATTTTTGTTATTCAGTAATAGTAACAATGCTTTTCCATATAAATGGTTCTTTAATTTAGGAGGCAATACAATTCACATTTGTCACTAATTAAAAGGCAATGAGAGAAACAACTCTAATATTCACATAACAGACTGACATGGGCCGAAAATAATTCTGTATCAGAGCTTACAAGTCATGGTTGAAGACCCCGTTATTAAATTAGAAAAATAAGGTCAAATTTACAGATCACTTACTATGTCATCTTAACTATACCTCAACTTATTTATAATAATGGAAATGAAGTAACCTCATTTTCCACCAGTCATGCTCTATAACATTCAAACTCTCTTATAAGAACACTATCAGCACGAAACGCCCTGTGAGAATTCGATTCCGCGTGCTTGTATTGGTCACTCTCACATGCACATGACAAAATGTGTGATCTGAACCCGTACATGGTAATCAACTGCACACATTTTATGAAGACCAAGTTGGTTAAAAGATGTAAAATGCTCTTCGCTTCATAGCAATCTCAATGGATAAAATGAAACACTGTGCTTCAGAACACTGAACGCACAACTTGTACTTTCCTTTTCTGAACATTATGTACTTAATAAAAGAAACGACACAAAAACATACACTATGGGGAGTCAATGAAGCCTCTTCACTAAACACGTACTTCACCATTCTTTGATATGAAATCTTTAACTTCAAGTCAATTAAAGAATGTCCCCAAAATAGTCAAAAAGAATGATTAATTATAATAAATATATGTAAAAATTTTAGCCTCCCTTTATAATAGTTTCACCAAAATCAATTTATCNTGTTTCAGTGTGTAGCATTTCTAGAGGATATTTTATTTTGACGGGTAAAAACAGGATAGAGTACCCTTAACCATATTCTAAAGTGGTATAAACAATAGCTCTTACTTAACTGTTTGGCCTTAATTGCAGGATGACATAGGATTATTTCGTCAGCATAACATCAACTTCTTCTTGCCTTAACTTTTAACGCATCGTTTAATAAATTAAATTTTTTTCTATTTTGTCCATTTTGATGTTAGTAGGACTTGGGGGAAACAAGTTATTGAAAATCTCTAAATTTAAAACATTGAGATTAAGAACAAAAGCTCCACACAAAAGATAATATCTCGACTGAGTTTATTCCAATCTTCTACTACTGTACACAAATGTTCAACACCAGATACAGCCAATCTGTATGTGTTGAATGCAAGCAGGCATCTTCCCTTACACAAAACAGTCATCAATCAAGTATTAATTGATGTTCGTTATAATTATCATCATCACTGCCGTCTTCTTCCTGAACAATGGCAAAGAAATACAGATACATTCCCTTCCAGTATTTTACTCGTTTCACAGAAGAAACCAAAATTTTTTTCAGATAACCAGGAAATGAAGATGCCTCTTTCAAATATTATAATCATCATCACCTTGGCCTCCCTGACTGTAGGCATGAAAAACCCCACACATTTAATTCATTTCAAACTTTTTTTTTACTATATTACAAAAAAAAAAAAAAAAAAAAAAATGGTCACCATTAATGTGATAAAAATCCAGTAGCCTCACTGCTACCTAATATAACCATACCCATGTTAAACACACTAGGTCTGGTTTACATTCACTGCTGTACAATTAAAATAAAATTTTGATAATTTAATTATTATAATAATAATAGCAATGCCAATTAAATATTCACAATAAAATAAGTGAGATGATTCTGCCCAGAAGAGTAAATGTGAAAACTGTTGGAATAAGGCGCTCAGGGGAGGACTGCTGTAGACCAAGATAGCCTTCAAACCACACACCAAGGTTTCACTTCAGATGATTAATATGTCATTCCCATGCCACCATAGTTCTCACATATTACGACTCTAACAAACAAACAATGTCAAACCTACATCATGAGTAATTCACTATCATGAAGATTCTGACTCCACAGCATGCCTTCTTTACTTCATGGTTGTTAGATTCTCATTATAACATTTTCAACTCATCATCGTGGTTGTAATTCACATCATAACAGTTTCAGCTCGCATCATAATATTTTTACCTTAGCTGTCATGGTACAAACTTGCACTATCATGGTTATCTACCACATCACCAAGATTCCTAACAAATTATATGAACCTTGAGGCATTTTGAACTGGTAGTTAGGTGTTGTGTGTAGTGGCCATTTTGGTCTAAAGTACTCCCCCGAGCTGAGCAGGCATTATGCAAAAGCAACACAGAATAAACCTTGAGAATGTGCATCCAAAAAGCACTTGACAAGTCCTGTATGCCAAACAACAATGCACCACAACATTTGCTATACAATGTTTGACCTCACTAACATGACACAATTTTTGTTATTCAGTAATAGTAACAATGCTTTTCCATATAAATGGTTCTTTAATTTAGGAGGCAATACAATTCACATTTGTCACTAATTAAAAGGCAATGAGAGAAACAACTCTAATATTCACATAACAGACTGAGATGGGCCGAAAAAAATTCTGTATCAGAGCTTACAAGCCATGGTTGAAGACCCCGTTATTAAATTAGAAAAATAAGGTCAAATTTACAGATCACTTACTATGTCATCTTAACTATACCTCAACTTATTTATAATAATGGAAATGAAGTAACCTCATTTTCCACCAGTCATGCTCTATAACATTCAAACTCTCTTATAAGAACACTATCAGCACGAAACGCCCTGTGAGAATTCGATTCCGCGTGCTTGTATTGGTCACTCTCACATGCACATGACAAAATATGTGATTTGAACCCGTACATGGTAATCAACTGCACACATTTTATGAAGACCAAGTTGGTTAAAAGATGTAAAATGCTCTTCGCTTCATAGCAATCTCAATGGATAAAATGAAACACTGTGCTTCAGAACACTGAACGCACAACTTGTACTTTCCTTTTCTGAACATTATGTACTTAATAAAAGAAACGACACAAAAACATATACTATGGGGAGTCAATGAAGCCTCTTCACTAAACACGTACTTCACCATTCTTTGATATGAAATCTTTAACTTCAAGTCAATTAAAGAATGTCCCCAAAATAGTCAAAAAGAATGATTAATTATAATAAATATATGTAAAAATTTTAGCCTCCCTTTATAATAGTTTCACCAAAATCAATTTATCAACTGAATTAATGCCAAATCAGCATTCTTAATTTCATCTTATGACAACAAATCCAAGTTAACTTCAAGCATAAATGAATATTGTCAAGGAAGGCCAGATTTCCTTTGAGCTTCATCAACCCTAAAGGTACATGTGCTGCTCTCACCTAATTTTATTAATACAAGCCTCAAACCTCAAATTTCATCCATCAGAAGGAAAAATAAACACTAGGCAATAATAAATAGAAATCACATCAAAATACACGACTAAAAGCTAAACACAATTTGATACAAATTCAATAAGCCCTTCCGTGTTCAACACCAATGTATAATTGAACTATTTTGTCAGCCAATGTCTTCTTCACTTTAACTCATTATTTAACATTTTCCCACTTACCTGGTAAGAATTACTAAGTGTATATAAAATACTGGTTGTGAATTACCGTTTTTAATATTTGGTACAGCATCACATTTTTTAAACTTAGGTCGAAAGCAAACAAGCACCGGGTTCAAAGCTTGTATTATGGACAAAGCTACCTTTTCCCCATACCTCAATTAAGTCCTTTTTGTCTTGTTCTAAAAATTTTTGTTTGAAATAATTTCCATGACAATCTTCACTTCTCACACAGTCATTTTTAAATTTCTCTTAACGCTGCCAAATCAATTTCTTTTCATCATCTTTCACAATTCAAAACTGGCAATTTACTTAGCAGAGGTTACGGTAGGAAAAGAGGACAGTAAATTTTCATATTGGATTGGATACAAAAGGAAATGTCAAATTTTTACAAGAGGGAAGATTTACAGGGAAAAGGATGGAGGGATGGAGTGAGAAAATTTAAACAAGGGCGATAGGGCAAATGTGATATTAAGAATCTATACATAACATGCACACGTGTATATAATAGAAATAATAGTAGTTATAGAGCAGGTGGCCTAAGTCAGTCTATAAAATAATATGTATACATACAAAAGACCCATGTTGCACGTGTCCTGCACTACAAGTTATGTTATATGGCTCTGAGGCTTTGTTTTCTCTCTTGTTAAAGTACCACCAGCTGACACATATAATGTACAGTCATAATGGTTAGAAACTGTGAGTTTTCCCACTTCTTTTTTTTTTTCTAGCTCGTTCTTTTGTTTGTGCTTTTACTGTAATAAACAACATTCACTTAAAATAATAATTCACAGTAAATGCTTTTTCCTGTTTCCCGTTATCTTCATAGTGTAAGATTTGTATTCTGTACTGAACAGCAATCTTTATAAAATCTTAAATAGTTTCTTTTTTTTAATTCCTTTCAAAAATTCAATCTGCTGCCTTTATCTCTGCAATGTCAACAGTCACTTCTATGCTCTCACTCCGCTGTCGTCGTCGTCACCACCGCAAATCAACAGTGACAAAAACACCACCACTGCTGTTGTTGTGAGAAACCCGTGAACAAACGACTGCTGTGAATTAAGTATATCAAGTATACATGTCCTTGTATCACCACGTCCGCCATCAGTTGATATCCACCGGGCTTGATCGCTCAGACTCATCCTCGTCATCGTCCGAGAAGCATTCCGACGGAGTCTCCGTGGCCCCTCTAGATGGCGCCAAGTCTGAATAAGAGCCGAGGCTGGACTGGCGGGACATGTGACTGGTTGCCAGGGCAACTTCTGCATCCGTGCTGTCTCCGGAAGTGAGGAAGTATGGCTGATTGGTCAGACTGCTGCAGATGAAAAAAAATAATTAAAAAAAAAATTTTTAAACGCAGAGGGGAGGTATGCTCATAAATTGTACGGACACGGCTGAAACCCCCACCCCTCTTAAAGTCTAAAACCATATAATTTCATACATGAAGACGATTAGAAAAGACATTTCAAAATATTCTTCAGCAGGACAACTATATTTAGCACTAAAACCGAGACATTCAACTCCCCATTTATACACCACAGAAAATGCAGAAACATGACCACTTGATTGAAAATAAAATATCAAGTGTGTACAAAAAATAATTATGCTTTTCTGCTGTTCAATTTCTCATGTCTTGTTCACTGACAAAGCTTGTATTCTAAATATAACAAAGGTTGTATTTTCAATATTATAAAACATGCCAAGTTATATCGTACTATATTACCCATCATACCTTGCTGCTGCAGACGCCTCCACTTTAATACCACTGGGCCCAGCCACGCCAGGGACATTGGCCAGTTCTGAAACCAGAAGTCAACCACGCTCTAAATAAAAATTGTTCAAACTAAAATGTATACAAATTACTACACTTAGTTCAGTACAGTACTGCTGCCATTTATTGTCAATTTATGCTGGAATTCTTCGGAGCCAGTCATGGTGTGTTTATTTGAAAACAATCTTTGTCAAGCTCACAACATAAAAGACGTCATATCTCTTCCATGTAAAGAATATGCACTTTGGGGCCATTTTCACAACGAAGACTATACTTACGTAGGACATATGGTTCTAAAGACTTTGGGACCATTTTCATGGCTTTACTGAGATGCTCGTCTGATATACTACTCTTCTCCAACCCGAATGCCATCCCCATTCTTTTGAGGACTTCGATGTCGTCATGAATCTCAAATGTGTTGTCAAAATTGAATAAATATTCATACCTGAAAGGAAATAAAACCGCTTTGAATGTTTAAATGTGTCTCATATTTTACATTATTTACTTAATATTTCAAATTATTCATTTATTACATTCTTCATATTAATTCCTTATATTTGACTGCTCTTTATTATAAAATATTCATTAGGGTTTGATATGAATACTCACTTGTCGTTTGATATGCTGCAGTCTATGACAGTCTTTTTGCTTGTGTTCACTATGATAAAAGGAAGCTGAATGGCCGAATTAGCAGTTGGCGGACCTTGGGTTTTTTCAAGATCACGATTTCTGTTTACCAGGTTCTTGAATGCTATTTGCTGTAATGAACATGGTTTTATATTACAGCTAAACTGTTAAAGGGATAATAACTCTTCGTATGAGGTCTATATTTCACAACAGAAACATCGTGAACAACTCATAGAAATAAAATATATTCTGTTTTACGACAAAAACAGCAGTTATAGCTATTATTATGATATCTGAACTTGTCTTCAGACCACGTCACCTCCATTGATGGCTATACTCTGTTATAATCTCTTAAGAGAATTTAACAAAAAACCAAACTTTTTAGAAAAAAACCAGGGACTAACTTTGAATGTAAAAATGGATTCATTAACCATTGGTAAGTATGGGAAAATTGTTGTTTACTCCAGGAAAATTCATTTTTTGGCCAAAACGAAGAGTTATTATCCCTTTAAGCTGGCAAAAAGATGGACTTGAAACAAAAGGAATTATGAAAGAATTGATTTTCACATCATCGTCTAATATCAATTGGAAAATTTACACAAAATCTTCCCAATACTATTCAGATTATGGCGAGCAGCTACATGAAAGTTTCAATAAGGAAAATATACACAAGATCCTTGCTTTGGTCTATAAACGTTACTACTGTAGGTATCTCACCTGTAAAATGAGTTCCTGTAACTGTTGAGTTTTGTGCCGTATCCTTTCCAACCGCCTCTGTTTCTCTAACTAGAATACCAGACAGAAAAAGATATTAACCACTTGATGATTAAGAAATCTATTTCTGTCTCTAACTAATTACATTTTCCAACCACCTCGGGTTTCTCTAGACAGAAACACCAGACAGAAGCAACGAAAGTAACTTCATAATATAGAAATTAACTTCCGTCTCTGCCCAGTAGTTTTTAATATGACAGCTGGGCGGTATCCTCCCTAGGGAAATGAAAACATCTACAACCAGTCTGTTTCAGTACCAAATAAATTCCCATGCATTTTGTCATCTAATGAGATGCACGTGCAGTGTGGTTTACAAAAACCAAACTTTTCCTTTACGTTTACTTTTTTTCCCTATTGGCCGAGGGGCCCCATTCTTACCTCTAGATTTTGACACTCTTGTGCGGAATTTGTGGGCAGGCCTATCCACCTGATCTCTTTCTTCTCTTTAGATATGATGTTCATGGCCATCAACACGTTCAGCGCATCATACACGCGCCTTCGGATGTTCTTCTGATCGTATTGCTGAATGGAAAATGGTGGAAACATTAGGCTAAGATAGACAGCAGTAAAAGCTGTACTGGTGCAATATAATACAATGCTCAATGCAATCTTCATAAAATTCTAAACAATATTTTCTACAGATCACATTTCTGTCACTAGATTCAATTTAATTCAATTGCAAGTACACATAAATCTGTATTGTTTTAAAGAAGCCATCTTTAAATTTCAAACAAACACCATTTTCTAAAGACCCAGTTTTCAGCCACTGACCTGATCTGTGGGGGTCATATGTCTGGGGTCACTGAACTCCGCCACCAGTTCGTCTGCCACCTCGTTGTACGATGTCACCCCCTTCTTCTGGACCTTCTCACACACCTTCATGGAGAAATGACGTAGCCCCTTGCCGCCTTTCTCTCCTTTCCTTCTTTTACTGAAAATTTCAGATGACACATTAAAAGAATCTAAAAAGTTTAGATTTGTAGTTTTTCTTTTTTAATTGTATTTTTGCTTTCGAAGATTACTGCTTCTAAACAACAACTGAAAATGCATTTCCACATCTGCAAGTTTCTGCATGAAAAAACATATTTCACAGAGTCTTTTTTTATGCCTAAGGCAACAATGTATTCAAATAAATTAATAAGATTCCAATTAATATCATCCTTGGAATGAAAAAAACTGTATAATCCCAAACTTACAGTAAACGGTGAAATGAAAATGGCCTAAATTTACAAAATGTCAGAGAAAAAATTAAATCTATGTCCTATAGACCTGCTTGGCTGCACTGAGACTATAAAAACAGTCATCTTTAAAATAATAATTTTAAATCATTCCGCCTTTCTTGAGGTACTTCAACAGTAACTCATACCTGTCACCAAAGTCTATTTCAATATCACCTCCCCGCTTTCTGATTGCTCCCAGAATTCCCGGCGAGTCGAGCATCATGGGAACATTAGTGCCCCGCGCATTGCTGGATATAATCTGGGGGAGAGTGAGGCGCTGAGACGGAGAACTGCTTAAAATCTGAAATATTGGGGAACGTGTTAAAATCAAGTCATGTATAATGACAGCATGGATACAGGCATAGTACCCATGCAACAACAGTACAGACAGAGTGACAGCACTTATACAATGACAGTACAGATACAATGACACTACCAATACAATGACAGTTACAATTATTATGACAGTACCAATAGTAACCAATGCAGTGACAGCACAAATTCAGCGATACTACCAATACAATGATCAGTGCAAACATAATGACAGTCATAATGGAAATACCAGCAGATAATGTATTGATACAGTCTTCGGAAAGAATGTGGACTGACAGCCATATTACCATAATTGACCCAATTATAGTACACAAACAATAAAAGTACGGATACAATAGCAGTAATAGCAGTGATACGTACCATTGGAGATTGTACTGTTGTAGTCTTGGGCAGGATTGTAGGCTGTGAATTTGACACGAGGAACTTGTTTGGAGAACTAATCGGGACAGCCACAAAATGAACTGGAAAAGAATGAATAAATGAATGCCATGATATTTGTGTCGTCTTCAAATGATTTGTTTGAGAAATGTGAATCAATACAGTTTGAGTAACAGACATTGAATTGAATGTGCATGAGAGAGAGAGAGAGAGAGAGAGAGAGAGAGAGAGAGAGAGAGAGAGAGAGAACCAAAATTACAGGTTTGCTGACCATCAATTTTAGTTTAACTTTACAAGTAATATATACATTAGTATTTCATTTAACACCAAACTGACAGCCATTAAAAGCTCTATATGTATTTCTAACATCTGTGTAGAAACAAAAAACAATAAAAACTTTTTTCAAGACTTACTAGGCTGTTTGGGCTGTGCCTGGTCCTTGAACCCTGTCAACTCACCATTGGCATCATAGAGGCCCGCCTGGAAACAATAGAATATACTTTGTTTAATATCTCAAACTATTTATTCAATTATCTATAATCTAAGAAAATATTAATCTAATTACAAAATGATAATTCATATATTGATCAGAAGTTCAACATGACTGTGATGAAAAGATATGCATAATTTTCACCTCAATTCATTTTAAACTGTTTCTTCTGAGTTACACATAAATCACCAATCCAGGTATTTTTTTCTACTAAGTCATTTATAAGGCAAGTCTTCTTTTTCATGTCTTTCCTTCTCTCTCTCTCTCTCTCTCTCATAACACATAATGAAATGAACAACTTAAAACAGTCCAACAAGTCAATTAATAGTGGAAAAAACTCCCTTACATCAATAAGCAACAATAATATATAATAATATTAGCTGGTGTGAACAAAACAATTCATCAGTTCTGACAGCTGGAAAACTCCCCAGACAGGTTAAAACCATGATGATCATTACAAGGATACACATAAATTACATTAACTTAATAAACCTGTTCTACCATAACAGTGAAGATGGGCCTCTGGGGGGGAAATGAAGGCTACCGAATGATTAAAAACATTTTACAAGGAAGTATATTCCAACAGGAAGAAGGGTCATTTTTAATACTACGTTAAGCAGCAGAAATATAACCCAACATTCTTCATATTAAACTGTTAACTAATGACCTTCATCTTGCCCTTTCTGTATCCATTCTTCATGTCAATCTTGTGAATACGGCCTCTTTGCAACCCCACAAATGAAAATATGTGCACTATTTTTTTTTTATATTTATTTTTATGCTATACCAGTACGTAATTTTAATTAACTGAACATTATCTGATGCTATATAATAACTAACACCATTCTTTACCTTTCAATAAAAGCGGTCGCTATTGGCCAAATTTCGAATGACTTTATATCCACTCTTTACCTCAACCATGTGAGCACAGCCACAGATGGCCTACATCTAGCCCTTACTTTCTATATCCTCTCTTCATATGACCAGAGTGAACACACTACATCCCAATATCAACTTCGAAAAATCTACACATGCAGAATTTGCCAAAGTGTCTGTCTCCACACAGTAGACAGTGATATGTATTGAATTATTGCAAGGAAGGGCTGGGAAATGTTCCTTCACAGCATGCATTGCTGGTTACTTGCATGTGTTGAAATGCTACAAGGGGAGAAATCTTCCTGCTAAGTCAAGGTGGCTTAAACAAATTAATTTAGGCTCAAGGAAACTATGCAGGTTTTTTTTTTTTTTTTAAATCATTTTGTGGGAAGCAACATGCATTGCCTTCATTCTTGTGGCTTTGCAAAAACATAAATTTCAACTGCCTTAAATTTCTTCATAGGCCTTTAGGCAGAAAACAATAAAGAAGACAACTTGTGCCTAAAATGAAAATTTTTCATCATTTTCAGTCATTTTCTTCACATTTTGCCACTACAGGAGTTATTAACAGAATATTGTCCTCATGCACTTGGTGCTTAGCACATCCTGCTGTTAAATTAAAACACTACACCCTTTGCCAGACTTTGAAATCTACCAAAAAAAAAATTTTTTTTTGAAGCTGGTTTCTTTCTAGAGCAATAACAGACACATGAAGTAGCTTCGAACCTACACGAGAGCATGTCATGCGACTACACCTTAGTTTCCATTAGGGTCATTATTCATTGTTGATTGCCTAAAAGGCATCACAATTCCACAATGGGGAGACCTCCCTGTTGGATAATCACACACTTCTGTCCACCAAAACTGATTAATTATATTTCCCAAAACAATGTGACCTATATAAGCAGGAAATTAAGGGATATGAAGTGAGTGGGCCTCTGTTAATGTCAGTGAAAATAAACAAGAAATCTTGTAAAATTGACTATTGGAATAAGTGAAGGTTTTTGAAAGCTTTGAGTTATCACCCTTCTCCAGCGAGTTGACAGTTCTCCTAAATCAGTATTAAAGAGTATGGCCAGTAATCGGGCTAATATTAGATGGATTGGGGGAGGGGGGGGGGGGAGAGAGAGTGCCTTTGTTTCCATCAATAATATATATTCTGATTGTTAAGTGTAAATGTTGCAGGAAGCACTTTTTTGCAGGGATATGGGCTGAAACACACAAGCACAGAAAATCATGTTATCATTTTATAATCATTTTAAATGAAACTTATTTCATATACCACATTCTATGCTAGGAACGAGATGCATGCCAAAATTGAGTAAGGCTTCGTTCACATGGTAAGTCTATTTTCTAAAAATCTATTTTCTATTCGCAGTATCTTATGATCACGGTCTGTGCCCTGAATATCCTGCGGCGTAATTACTGGTAGCGTGAGCCAGTTACTTCCAAAGCTGTAATTAATTCTCGGCTGCGCTCAGAGTGATCATAAGATACCGCGAATAGAAAATAGATTTTTAGAAAATAGACTTTTCATGTGAACGGAGTCTAATACTGATTTACAGGTTGAGTTTTAACTTGCTCATCCATAAACAACCAAGATAGAGTCGGCCCCCCCTGCCAAACCACATGAACAAGGAACTTTTTCATAGAGATCAGTCAGCTCCTCATCACTGTCAATTTTATCAAGCCAAAAGACAAAATTTTCATCAAATCCATGAGAAATGGT